>JAMQGT020013057.1:0-70000 GCA_024447675.2 Pterophyllum scalare | reverse complement strand
ATTTGAACATGTTGCCATTAAAAATATCTTATATTACATAACTTTATTATCTTTTCTGGAACTAGCAGCAAAAGAGAAGGATAAGGTGACCCCCTCTAAATGCTGATAATCCTAATGATGAGCTCAGAATTTCACTTTTACTCCATTGTACTGAATGTGAATTGCACTCTGAATATTCCATGTTACATATCCTTTTTCGTCATGCCAATCTACAACAATAAAAAAAAGAAAATCTCTTACATTTAAATTATTATTAATATTTATTTTATTATTTATAACATAACAGGGATGAACTCTTGTTGAAGGGGTCCCGTGTGAATGTTTGCCTAGAGCCCCAGCTCTAAAATTGCCACTGGATATGCCATCGGATATGCCTTTAAACACCGCTAAATGGTGTTTAAATAAATTATTCAGCATTTATTAATGTTGGTTGTTATAAACTGTTACCATAAAATCTACTGTGCCTCAAGTTTCACATACAGAGGGCCCTACAGAGTGGAAAATGACCTCTAAATTTACCTTTAAATGCACTCCGAGTCTGTTCTGCTCTGACTTTGTGGCTTTGCCGAAATGCTTGCCTGGAGTTAACATCCCAGGAGGATTGTATTATCCATTAATATTTTCTAAAGTGCTGCCATAACTAAGGAGATTCATTTTATTACAAAGAGTTGCATTCATTTCATCCCTAAAAAGCAATTATAGCACATATTTGGTGTAAAGCTGCTTTGTCTGGGCATGGTTTTAATTTCACTGAAGATAAAAGTGGAATACCCATAGTGCTGTCAGTTAAGGGCAGACTGACAGGTCCTTCCCATTGTAGAATTTATAGTTAAATGTATTCACTTTGAGCACGAACTAATGCTCTTTGAAATGAACTCTATTTTTCACTAAAGAAAAAAAAATAAGCCAAAACATTTTATCATCATAGTTTGTGAATTTTCTTATTTCAGATGACCTTTTTCAGGTTGTTTTTTTTTCTCTGCCAAGGAGGTTATATTTTTGGTAGCGTCTGCATTCATGTCATTCTGTCTGCAAACACAGCTCAAAAAGTTTTGAATGAATTCTGATCAAACTTTGTAGGGGTGCAGAGAGGGGTCATGTTAACAATCTGGCTTACATCCATCGAAGTCTTCAAGGTCAGCTTAATGATTTATTGGTCCAAAAGTGAAAAAATCCTTATAACATAGACACTATGATTCTTACAAGTGTGGTGTGTATTGTCAACATATAGAAAGTTACATATAAAGATTTAGAATATCATGTCATGTCTGACCTTTGGTCTTGCCTTCAGTCCATAGGTTGATCTGAAAGTCAAAGTGATAATAGTGCTATATAGATCTACACCAATGAAATATTATAACCACCTGCATAATATTGTGTTGGGCCCCCTTTTGCTGCCAGAATAGCCCTGACACCTTTCTGTCAGAACCAACTTTTTCTGCAGTTTGAACTACAGTAGCTCATCTGTTGGACTGGAGCACGCGAGCCAGCATTCACTACCCACGTGCACCCAGACCCCGTTGCTGGCTCACCATTGTTCCTTCCTGGAACCACTATTGATAGTTACTGATCACTGCAGAACACCCCACAAGAGCTGCAGTTTTGGGGACGCTCTGACGCAGTCATTTAGCCATGACAATCTGGTCCCTGTCAAACTAGCTCAAATCCTCACGCTTGCCCATTTTTCCTGCTTCTAACATCAACTTTGAGGAAAAAATGTTCACTTGCTCCTGAATATATTCCACCCACTAACAGGTGGTATGATGACGAGATAATCAGTTTCATCCAGGTCATATTGTTATGCTTGATAGGTGTATTCAAATGTTTCTTACTTCCATTCTTTGTATTGACCACATACAGGCAGAGAGGGAATGATATATGGGGATTCTAAATATCACATTACTTTGGAACTGACCTCTTCTTTAAGGTCAAATAAGGTCAAACTTTCATAAAATGTATTTTATCTTTAAAACTCTGCTTAAAATTCTGCTGCCTTTGTTTGTATTGGCAACATTTAGGAAATGACCAGCATTTAGGAGCTGACCAGCTATCAGGAGTGTTCCTGGACATGTTCAATCTGTCCCTGCGACTGGCCATGGTTCCTGAGTGCCCCAAGTCCTCCATCATCATACCGGTACCGAAGAAGACGTCCATCACCTGCCTGAACGATTACCGGCCTGTTGCTTTGACCCCGGTAATCATGAAGTGTTTTCGAGTGGATCCTTCTGTACATTAGAAACTCCATCCCCGCAGACCTGGACAGCCTTCAGTTCGCCTACAGAGGGAATCGGTCAACAGAGGATGCTGTCTCCATCACCCTGCACACAGCCCTGACCCACCTGCAGCATCCCAACACCTACGTCAGGATGCTATTTATAGACTTCAGCTCAGCATTTAACACCGTCATCCCAGACAAGCTGGCACTGAAACTTTGTGAGGTGGGTCTACCTGTGTCACTGTGTCACTGGATCAGAGACTTCCTCACCAACAGGTCTCAGGTGGTGAGAATAGGTGAGGCAACATCATCCCCACTGGTCCTTCACACAGGCACACAACAGGGTTGTGTGCTCAGCCCAGCCCTCTTCACCCTGTTCACACAAGACTTTGTTGCCACCCACCCCATGAACACAGTTGTGAAGTACGCGGACGACACCACAGTTGTGGGTCTCATTTCGGACAACAATGAGACCCATTACAGAGAGGAGATCCAGCAGCTCACCCAGTGGTGTTCAGCGAACAACCTGGTGCTGAACACAGGAAAAACCAAGGAGGTCATCGTGGACTTTAGGAGGTACAGGAAGACAGACCCCCCCCCTCATAGACGGAGAGGCAGTGGAGTGTGTGGACAACATCAAGTTCCTGGGCCTCCACATCACATCTGACCTTTCCTAGTCTACCAACTCCTCCCACCTGGTGAAGAAGGCACAACAAAGGCTCTTCTTCCTCAGGAAACTGAAACGGGCTGGACTCTCCTCTCAGCTGCTCATGAACTTCTACTGGGCCACAATTGAAGGCGTACTCTGCCTCAATATGACAGTGTGGTACGGCAGCTGTACGGCACTGGAGAGGAGACAACTGGCCCGAGTGGTAAGAACAGCACAGGGCATTGTGGGCTGCCCCCTCCCTGACCTAGACTCTATATATGCAGGCCCGGTAAAAAGAGAGCCAGAGCCATCGTCATGGACCCCACCCACCCGGGCCACAGACTGTTTGCACCACTTCCATCAGGAAAGCGGTACAGGAGCATACGGACCACCACCAACAGACTGAATAACAGTTTCTTCCCCAAAGCTGTCAGAGCCATCACCCCCCAGAGCGCCACACACAAACCTCACACACCTCATCACCCTGCAGCCACTCACACTCACACACCTCCCCCAACAGCAACACCTACACACTCACCCCCCCACACACACACGCTGCACTCACACACCTACTCCCCTCTTCAGCCACACACATAATAAGAGGGAGGCTGGAAGTGACTTCATTTCTGCTCTATTCTGCACATTTTATTATATTTTATTATATTTATTTTACCATTGTTTTTATGTATAGTGTATATAAATATGTCTTTTAAACGGTAGCTACAATGTAAATTTCACTGAATGTTCAGTGACAATAAAGCAATCTAATCTAATCTAATCTAATGATACAGGTATATGGTGATTCTAAATATCACATTATAGTTTGCATCCAAGTATCAAATATTTCACTTTCACATTTCACATCTGCCTTTCTTTCAAGTTGACTCCAAAATGTGTTATATTTTTAAAGAAAATACTGTCAAGAGAAAGAATGAGCTGCCTGGTTAGTTGGAAATATAATCTAGTAGAATAATATATAATAATATATAATAGCTCAAGTTATTCATGTCCTGTCATTTACAAATCAATACCTAACATCCATCACTGACTCCTACATAATGTTTGCGTAATCAAAGTAAACATCTGTCATGCTATTTGGTTTTTACTGGACTACAAACTTATTAAAGTACATTTGAAAAGAAGAAAGGAAACAAAATGAATATATTCAAAATTCAATGTTGTTTCCTTAAAAGTAAATACTGCCCAGAGAGCGAGCTGCCTCGGTGGAGGCTTGCGCTCTCGGAGTGCTTCTTGTTTTTTTTTGTTTTGTTATTTGTTGTAAATCAGAATCAGTTGTCAGTTATCCCCCCTGACTGAAAGGAGCTTATATGAAATACATGAAAATGTAGTGTGATTAAACTTCACTGCAAACACAGAAAATCTGAGGAAGCTTCCCCCACAGACCGGCCTGAACATGTTGGCCTCCCCTCGCAGTGCTTCCTATTTCTTTTAACTTAAATAAACTTGCAGCAAGTTTCATTTTTACTGTACTCTTGCCCAAATGTTTCCTCTCCTTTCTATGCTACTGCTTTAATACACATTTAAATCTTTACCAAGTGGAAATGCAATAAAATGCAGACTTTCATTACCCTATAAAAAGCTGTGTGACATGATTTCTTTTTATGTTAAGTTAGGATAAACACAAGGTACATATCATGTAAACTGTAATGCCTCTCTCAAGGCTAAACATATAAAAGAAAATGCATTCAATTACATGCAAACAATATTCAATATGGTAAAAACAGAATTACTGTCAATAAAACCAGGATATCTATCTCTGTTTGATTATCTTCGTGCGGGTAGTAAAGGCGAGTCGAGCCCAAATAAAGAGCTTAGTTTGATACATGTCGTAGCTTGACAAGCATAAAAGAATAGGGGAGGATGATATGTTAGCTTCCCACCTCAATAACATTATTCCAACCCAACCAGGAAATAGCTGAGTGAGTGTGCTATGAGGAGGCAATATGCTAAACTGAAAAGCAGGGCAGCAACATCATATCAGCAGAGAGTCTATAACAAACTGCACAGACATTTGCTCTCTGCTTTGCATGTGCTATTAAGTCAATCATGGGTTGCAGTGAGCATATTGATTTTCCTCTGGAGTCTCACATGCATCACATAATGCCTCTTTGCACCATCATCACCCCTCCCAAATTTTGTCATTCGGTGCTGCAGATGGCACAGAAATGCACGGCTCATTTCTCCTGATGTAATTCCTTATGACCTATAAAGTCTGAGAAAGAGTGATGAGTCAGTGCGGGCAACACACTGTACATAAACACCCAAGCAATTAATAAAGTTACGAGGTTGCTAGAGGGATTGTCAGTACTGTAACAAACATTAGTGCAAATAAACAGTGCAGATAAATACGCATCAAGACAGTGTAAAATCTGTGCACTTCTGGTAAAAAAAAAAAACAAAAAAAAACAAGGCATGAGTGAAAAGTCTGAAACTTTCCAGCCTTATTGAAAGTTAAATGGCTTGTTTTCTGACTGGGTGATGTGTCCAGATTCTATATGTTGTGAAGGGGGTATGACCTTTTGGAACAACTTTACAACAGAAGGGCCTGAGAACCACCACATACAGAAACAAAATCAATAAGTGCAGAGCAACCACAAGACCTACAGCTACCACAGCAAAATGTGGTGGGAGAACACTGACAGCCTGAAGTCCATCCAGACATATTTCTTATATCATGAGTCATTTCCATTCCAAAGAGCATACAACAAAAATAGCTGTATGAAGATGCACTTTTTAGGCAGTTTTTAAGAGTTTTGAAGCAGGACAAACCCCTGGCGGGTTCATAATTGTACAGTTTGCTATCATGCACCTGTTATAGATTATGTGCAGGGTTTTGTTTGTTTGTTTTTGTGTTTCACTTCTTAAATATTCCCACTCCCTCTCTGTTACATTAGGATGTAAGGTGTCCAGCGGTTACTCCAACAACCTCTGTCAGAGTTTGCGTTTCTTCAGTCGGCAGAAATATTCCAACAAACATAGCGCAGCGCCACTGATGTGACAAACTCTTTCATGCAGACTTTGCTAGTTGTCCACAACTTAATCACAAGACCCGAGACATCACAATAGTCAGAGGCCAGTTCTATCCAAGCAACACGTTGACATACACATATTCTGTTGTGCCAGCACCTGGGCACACCCAACCATCTGCTCATTAACGCATTCTTCCCTGGTGGGTATAGAAATGCAACAAATGCAGCAAAATAGACGGAGAAGATTAGTTTCAATCATGATACTCATTAGTTAGTATTTAGCCTGAATACATATGAAATATGTATTCAATTTGCATAGTGTAGTAACATAACATAACAATAACAATGATGTACAGTCTTCACAAACGCAGAAGGAAAGAAGATGGGAGTAATATTTCTGTATCTTGCCCTTACCTGATTTCCTGTAGTCTGTATGCCTACCTTATTTAGCTTTTGTTGTCATCAGTCCCTTTCCATCTTGATCATGTCATTGCTTTGATTTCTTGCAAGTTATTATTTTCTTACAACACTTCAAATCAAGAAATGTGTGTGAATCAATTCAGGGACGGCAGCACTTTGACAAGTTAGTCTTCTGCAACATCTTCCTTATCTTTACTGGTGTGGCTACGCTTTCTAAGCTCACATACGCAACCATTTTCACTGGAACAATTTCATTGTCAGAGACCTACACTTTTACTAGGTGTTATTTCCATTTTCTATACAGATACTGTAGCCATAAATCTGTAGTCTGTGAAGCTTTATTAATGCCAGCATACTTACAGGATCTGGCTGTACCAAGTTTATGTTTATACCATAAAACTGTGCTGCATGTTTCAAATATTTTCATTTTTTGTCTTCCTTGATGTGTAAATTCATGTTTATGTAATAGTCACAGATGTACCTGACAAACAGGTGTTTATATCAGCTTAGAGCTCGTGCAGTACATCACCAGAGTTCTGTGAATAATTAGAATACTTCCAATGACTGGCTCTTCTGGAAGATTCTGGGGCCCTTTCTTTTTTTTTTTTTTGTCTTGCTACATGTTGCATATCACGCTAAAATTGTGGTGATGTATTTAATTTGGTTGTTTTGTTCAATGTAAGCACTCTCTTGACTTGTCAAGATGACCGAGATTTTTGGAGACTGTAGACGTTTTAGTCAGCAAAGAGGGTGCAATTTGTCTCATGTCCTTTTCTCTGGGTTATGAGTTTTCTCGTGTTTTATGAGACTCCATTTGTTTTCTTATGGAGGACAAAAGGAAATGTCGCGCCGCTTCATGAGCAGAGATAAGATGCAGAAGAGCAGCGGTACCTGCTGTCCTTTATTATTAAAACACATGCATTCGCACTATTGATCTTTTATCATTCACTACAAGCAAGTCGAGGAGCAGTAGCGCTGACGTGTTTTTTTTCCTCACCCCGTACATTTTAACAAGAAAGCGATATGATTTTTCAACAAAAAGATCTTTTGAGAGGTTTGTTGGTGACTCTATGAATGCTGCTTCAGTACAGGTTTCTCCAGCCCGTATTTCATTATGCTTACAAATATAGTAGAAGACACCAGTGGCAAGCTGTAAACAAAAATAAATAAATAAAAAATACAACACTGACGTTTCTAGACATTTAAATCATGGCAGTGTCATCAGTATTCTCCATCTTAACTGCCTAATAATTTGTACAGATGTTGCAAGGTGCCCTCAACCATGTTTATGAGAGGAACACTGCATATTTAAATTTCTATTTGACTTACAGCATAACCAGTGAACATAAAACCATTTTTCTGGATGTTTTTTATGTTTACTGTTAATTTTTCTTGTTCCTTTCTGCAGTCAAGAATTCTGGCCATTTTCTAGTGCATTCTCATTTTATTCTTAGGTTTCTAGTTTGAGTTTTCCTCATGCACTTTTGTTAGTTTCCTTTTGTTTCTTGTTAGCTCTCCTCATGAATGACCTTGCGCCTGTTTATAGACTTTGCCTTTTGTCTGCCCCTTGCCTGGACTGTCTGCTGGCTGAGTGACCACTGACTGGCTGTCTGATTGGTCTCCAGTGTCCTGTGTTTGGGTCCTCCACTGCTGAAGCCATTACTTGTAATTTCTAAAATTTTCAGCCCACATCTTCTGAAACTGCTGCTGCATCAAACAGCCTCTCCCTTATTACTGCATACAATTTGTTATGAAAATGGTCTTCATCTCTGTGCTCAAGGTCTAAGGCATCAATGACCCCCCCACCCCCTCCAACGTGACATATGAAAATGAAAGCATTTGAGCTGTGAAGCTATAGCATTTTCAGATTAAGGTAAACCAACACACACTACAAGGACCGTTTTTCAAGTGTGATCTAAAAAAATAAATAGACACCTACAGCATAAACTAGACTTCCACTGATGACATATTAGCTTCAGTCCAACCCCTAATCTGTTTTTAAAGCTAAACATATTCAGTGCATTATAGAACAGTACAATATCCATGGGTTGCACACCCACGCCTCATTCCTTTTTGATCCCAGGTTTAAGTGTGCTCGTTATTCTCCAAGTCAGGAGGGCAGGCTGCCTTATATTCATTGCACTTTAATTTGTAGGCCCTTAAATTTGTGTATTTGTTGGTATTAATCTAGACTAAGGACAGAATGCTGCTCTGGCCCTCAACAATCTTCACAACTTTTTCTTTCCTTTTTTTTTTTTTACTTTTATTGGAAAAAAGTTACTATGCGCTGCATTCTTTGCCATGTAATTTTTGCCACCCATGAAATTGGCTTCTATTACATTGATCACACATTTGGTGCAATGTCACTTTCTTTATCTATTTGCACCCACGAGCGCTCTCCCACTGTTCATGAAATGCATCAACTTGGTTTTCAGTCCCTGTGTAGGCTCCGTGTGTTGTGACCTCTTGCTGGGTTTTTTTTTTTAAGTTTACCCCTGCTGTCCTTGCTACATCATCATTGTCAATTGTAACTCCAACTGTAGCCTCAGAGACTAAACGCCCACTGCAAGATTTTCCTTCTGAAGCCGTGATCCATTTACTGAATGTAATTTACACCTTGATGCCAGAACAGTATGTATGAGGGAAGAGGCGTTAAGGACATGGAGTAGCACATTACAAGACACAATCAGTTCGCCAGTTTTACTTGTTCAAAACTGGTTCAACATGTATGCTTTCATTCACTGTGTTTTCTCCTCATGTGTTTGCACCGCTTTCAGCCCTAGTCAGGCAAAAATGTACCAGATCTCTAAGTGTCAAATATCCTTTTGGTGCTTTGGGTTGTAGTGGATTGTACTGCATTGAATTTCATTGCCCAAAATGCACAGCGATGTTGTTTTGATTGTTTAAAGGTAATACAGAAACACTGCAGCTAGCCAAACCTAATTAACCATTTAATAAAGACTCATCTTTTAGGTTGAAAAACAAAGAAAGAAAGCACTAAAGCTATGGGCTAGAAGATGATTGGTTTTCTTAAAGCTTTCACACTGTACGATCTTTGTTCCTCTTCAACCTGCTCTTTCTTGCCACTTTATTTGGGCAAGGGTACAAAGCAAGTTTATTAGTCAGGCTACAATCAAATATTCAACTTTTTTGATATTTGTTCTTTGGGTAGGTCTTCCATTTACATCTTTAGGATTTCGATATTTATATTTCTTTTTAAGGAAATATATAAGACCTGCTATTTTACCTTGGGCATCTGACATGCCTGTAACTCACAGCAGAGATCATCACACTTGGGTTTAACTAAAAGTATGAAATAACTGCTTAACACTTCAGTTTAGCTGCCTAAAGCCCTGCTTTTCCACCATGTTACCGCATTAGTAATTTCCATCCACCATTTGCTGTTCCTGTCATATGGAATTCAGCTAGCAAGTGTTCCAGCAGTACTCCGTGGAGTCATTTCTTTACATTTGGGTCGCACATCACCAGCTGTTAGTATCTCCTCTTTTGTAGCCTGGTTTAACTCGATGGTGTTTTTGCCTCAAGTGGTCAAACAAGTTTGTTGTTTAAACCTTCAGTACAAACAGTTTTCTTGCTGGAAGTTGTTGAAGTAGCTCTGTTTTAGCTAGTAAGAGGCCGGCATGTAGCTCTTGCTCTCATGCCCAGGCTTATCTCATTGTTGCGTGCACTAGGGAACAGAAACACACGCCACGGCTATAGTAACGGTATCATGGTATAATATTTTTATCCATCCATCCATCCATCCTGTTCATGGTCTGGGGGGGGGGGCTGGAGCCTGTCCCAGCTAACATAACGTGAGAGGCACCGAGACCCTTTGGTAGAGGCGGTTTCAGAACTCCAGAGCAGTTTGGTTATAGCGAGAACGTGATCCAAACGCAATCCCACACAACTATGCTGCAAGACTGAGCTAAAGGCAGGCAGCCGTAACCAGGGGTACGGGGTATGGCAGAGTACCACAGATGTGCAGAGAACATAAACTGTACAAATAAATACAAATGCTGGGAGTAAATGTTGTTGCTCCTGCCGCACACACATCGAGCCAATAAGTGGAGTTAACATTTTACCTGGTTTGTAGTGATACATTTTGGAGTTTTCTCTGTGTGAACCCAAATGCCAGGAAAAAGCTGCAAGTTTATAAATCCATCCACTGATCCAGTGTGTAAACTAATGATGGGTGTGAAAACACCCTGAACAGAAAATGAACTTACTCTGTTGACACATCAGATTTTTTTGTCTTAGTTGTTGAGCTTTAGTGTCACTAACCAAAAAAAAAAAAAAAAAAAAGGAAAAAAAAAAAACCAGCTGAACTTTGTTTGTTGCTGTGTGACAGCGACACATTTTGACTGATGCAATCGAATGTGTCTGTAATAAAGTCTCAGGGGGGTTATACAATTCTGGGCACAGCCCTAGCACTTTCTGTTCACCTTACTGCTTAATTAATTAACACTTTTGTCCCTTGAGTAGTCCATGCTCAAACTATCAATTTTGAATGTGTGCTCTCCTATCAGCAACCTTGAATATCAAAGCGATCATGAAACCAAAAAGAACGTTTTCTGATTAATAATGAATGCCGAGAGAGAGAGAGAGAGAGAGATCTCCCAAACTGTGACAGGCACTGCAGATGCTGCTTAACTTACCAAGTGAACGTCTAAACATAGTGTAGGTATGTGAGGAGTATTATTTAAATATGTATAATCTGTTGCATTGAGGATTTTTTGTTGTTGTTGTTGTTGTATTAGTGCATCTGTGTTGGATATTTTTGATGTAGGATACCTCTCTCCTTTTGAGCAAGGAGTCATGGCCCAAGCAAACAGAATCAGACTGCAATTTTCTGATATTGCAGTTGACCACTGTGTAGCTCCATCAAAATAATTTGGGACAGGAAGCTTGCTCAAGGCCATCTTGGTAGTGGTAAAGTAATCCAAAACCTGGTTTAATTGAAGCACTTTCCTGTCTTCATAAATCTGTTTTCCTTCTCTTGCTGTGACATTATTCTAATGTCCACAGATATCAACTCACATGGAACTGCTTCTAGCCAAAGACCGATTTTATGCTTTTGTGCACTCTTTGGTGCAAGAAGGAAAAAGGCTGCACAGTGGATGCTGCAGTGATGTGGAGGATATATGGATTACATGTGCACTTGCTTTGATAAAAGATGTGAGCAATCAGATGTGCAATACAAGGCAGCAGGTAAACTTTCATTTTTAATGATAGCTTCAAAAGTTTTTCAAAAATGTTTTTACCCATGCTCTGGCGTAAAAACACATTCAACCATTAACTAATGTTTCAGTTCTCAATACAGCATGTTTACAGTAATATGATCCGCTATGATTTTCTCTGCAGGCATAAATCTTAAAAGTTTGGTACAGTTTTTCAAACGCTGACATCCTTTTTTCACATTTTGCATGGAGAGATTGCTTCTGTACATGCTCATGTGTCACTGCCACAATCCATTTGGATGTACTGACACTGACAGCACATCTAGTGTCCCCTGCTGACTTGAGTGCTTTATTGAGCTACGCTCAGTATGGGCTTTGGATCTCAAATGTGAAGCAAGTGTGCACAGTAAGCCAACCATGAGTGGCGTAAGCTGTCTTCCTCCAAGATCTCTGTCTCCCTTTATCTCTGTCTCTCTTCCTCCCTCCCTCTTTCTCTCTCCCTCGCTCACTCTCTCGTTCTCTGTTGTTGTGATGAGCCACTGCAGTGGGAAAAGGACTTTGATCCACTGGCTTGACAGCAGCCTGCCAAATTCCCTCTCCCCACGCAAAAATGCACAGATCCTGCCTTCCAGCAGCAGAGCCCACTTATTTGTAATCTCATAGATTACTGTCCCCAGGCTTAACTATAATGAGCCACAAACATCCAAGAAAAACACATTTTTTCACTTCCAACTTTCAGGTGCAGCATAAAGAAATCTTACGGTAAGCCAGAACATGCAGTACACGTATCTTGCAATAAACTGCAGCATGCACAGGTAGAATCACAGCGGAGGGGAATTAATCTGTGTTAACAACCATAATGTACGGTTGACATTATGGTTGTTATTTTCAACTGAATTATTCTTCATATTTTGTTTTCTTTTGAGATATATTGAATGAAACAAGTTAGGGGAGCCGGTCATTCTGAAGACTTTAAATTATACAGGCTGCTGCAAATCTGTACAGTCGGATAGGCGTGTTTTAATCAAAAAAATTAAGCAAAGAATCTCTGGCAGGACAACAAAGCACACGTACGATTGCTAGAGGTGGATATTAAAATCACAGCAACACTTACAGCCTTACAAAGCAAACTAAAACTAGCAGGAAGACATCCATTAATACGGAGCAAAAGTGTTAACCAGAGAGAACCAAGCTGCAGCACATGCGTTTTTGTCATCCCCTAAGCACATGTACCAGAAACTTATTGATGCTATAAAACATATTGCTCAAGAGATGAGTATCCTATATTTGCATTGTGAGTCATATACTGTAAAGAAGAGGCTACACTGTTGAGCTATTTGTTGATTATTTTCTTTAAAAAAAAAAAAAAAAGCAGGCATGAGAGGTAAAAGCAATATGACCTTGAACTTTGTCAGTCTTCAACCCCGTACCCAATCCAGGAGGACACCATTTCCAGTCTTTATTTATTTCACTAGAATGACAAAATCTCATAACTCAGAAGTTAGAATTTTTCATTTTTCCTCTGTACTCCCTGCTGCCTTCAGTAAGTCCCTTAGGAAAATATTTTAGTAATATAAATGAAGCCAAATAAAAAAGGGCCACAATATCTTTCCTGCATATCCCCAGGTTTGTGAGGCAGAATGGCTTAGGAAAATTAAGAAAAAATATCACTCAATAGGTAGTGTCTAATACTTTTTCCACACTTCGTCCTTTTATCCCCACATGCAGTTTTCCTGGAAGCAATAAAAATGCTGACTATTCACTAAACCCAACCTCAGCCTGAATTCACTCTCGATTTTATCCACAAGTGCAAAAGAACACCAAAAAGTAAATCACGGTTACTTAGGCGTCTCTAATATTGCATGCATTCACCTCTGACAAATTGTAATTTAGATTTACACACAATGCTGAAAACAGCTTTGCCTTCTTTCTTTAGAGTGCATTAGCCAGGTCAGCATGACTTTTGGAGGGCTGTGGGGGATGGCAGTTAGTGTTAGTGTTGCAGGTGCAGGCTGCTATGGGCAGAGATACTGTAGGAGGAGGTTTTTCTTTTTAAGCAGCCTGTAAATGCTTTTTATGATCTTAGCGGGAGCAAACAGACCATTTCTGTGAAACAGCACCCTGTGAGGAGACGCGCTGGTGTGCGCACGTTTCCAAACTATTTGGATTTAGTGAGATGAAATATAACGTAAGATCAAACGTCTGAAATTCTCAGATTCTGAAATTAATTAGATCAAGTAGCACTGTCATGGACTGCTAAAGGTATCTGCTAAAAGTTAAGGTCAAATGCTTGCTTTAGTTTAGTTATAAATCCCAATAGAATCATTTTTAGAATGGTTAAGTAATATTTAGGTATTCAGGCCCATGCACACATAGACCCCATGTGGTGTTCAAACAGCTGGCCTTTTAGCCTCTTACTTGATAAGTGCCCTTTTTGCACAGTTTCTGCACTTTTTTCAGTTTTTCAGTATCTATTTTATAATTTCATATTAAATTTTTTTTCCCCCATGGAGCTAATTCCCAGGTAAAAGCATGTAATATACAACAATTTAATTTTTTGTAATGCTGCTAGATGCATATTCCCTGCTTTGACATTCTTTGCCAACCAGCTACACGTGCCATTCGAGTTCCCTGAGGCGCAGCGTCATGTCTCTAACCTGCTTTTGCCGGTGACAGCCAGGTAACAACAGTGTTTGCCCTCGCCTTGTCCTTGTTTGTCACTGTTAAAATGAACACTATTACAATGTGTCAATACAACCCACCATTAGCTTATAAAAAGCAAGCTAGTCTGATTTAAAATGAACACATGAACTCCATTAGGCCCTTTGTCTGACAACAGAAGGAATTAAGCCTATGCAAATATTTGGATGTTAGCAACAATCCTCGGCGTATCCATCTGGAGTCATGCATGACAACTTGTACGTTAGCTGTAAATCTTATGGATTTTTCATCATTTTCATTGCTTGAATCTTTTGGATTATTATTAATACAAGAGAACACATTGGGGCCGAGTCGCATGCGCAAGTGAACAAGGTGCCTGGCACTGTCGGTGCTCCACAAGAAAGAGCTTTCTTTTTCTTTTGTGCGTGAGTCCACAAGACATGAGTGGCAGCATGTCGTGTGTGTGTGTGTAAGCCTGACCTGCTGCGGGGGAGGGGGGTTCAGACCGCCAGAGATGTCAGTTTGTTTGCAATGCCCTGACTAGTCTGAATAATTTGTACAACTCCTAACTGAAATATTACCCAACAGTCATAGAGACAGTGCAAGTGCAAAAATGCAAGTCCTAGCACCTGAGTGCACACTTAAAGTCAGCTTCATTATACATTATTTGAGTACAGATTAACCCTCAACTATCGCATATAATTTGGATTTTGCATTTGCCAAATGCAGCACAGGTTAAAAAACAAAGAAAGGGAAATACTGCAGGCAGTTAAGGGTAGCAGCTTTCTTCTGTCCTGGATCAGCCCACCTAGTAGTGCAGCAAGGTGGGGAGGATGAGAGATCAGTAAGTATACAAGCAAATAAAAGCTGCACTACTTTGTGTGACTTAATTTTAAAAAAGACATTTGTGCACTTTTTTTTTTGGTTTGAGCACCTGCCTTCCAAAATGTCGGTGCACAAGTACGGACGTATTCATTATCTAACACCCCCCCCCAGTCACATATTCCATTAAAAGTTTATCAACCCGTTGTTGCTGGGCTGCAATTGGATCTCACAACAGATTGTAAAATGGTCATAACCTTTAATCTATTAATTCATGTTCCTAGACAGGAAATTTATATTTTTTGTGTTCCTCAGCATGAAGAGACATACATTATTGTGTTCCTGAACACAAAATCATCATTTTCAAGTTTTAGATGGCAAACAAGTCAGTCTTTTGAGGTTGGAGGGGTGGACGTAGAGCAAGTCATGTTTCCCACAAGTTTTCATACATTATATTTTTAAATATTTTGTTAATTGAAAACATGTTGCTTGGTTAAAGTTAGGCATTGAAATCTACTGATGTTTGTCGGTTTAGAAAAAAAGTTATGGTGATGCCTCACCACCTTCTGCACAAATGTTCTTATTGAAATATACTGCTCAAAGAAATTAAAGGAATACTTTGAAAACACACCAGACCTCAGTTGGGGGGGGGTCATGCTGGATATCTATACTGATGTGGACTGAGTAATGTGTTAGGAACAAAAGGATACCATATCGTTTGATGGAAATGGAAATGATCAGCCTGCAGAGGCTGAATTCAAAGACTCTCGGAAATCAAAGTGAAAAAATGATGCAGCAGGCCAGTCCATTTTGCTGAAATGCCATTGTGGCAACTCGGAATGGTACTCAGTAGTTTGTAAGACCCCCGCATGCTTGAATGCATGCCTGACAATATCGGGGTATTGCTCCTAATGCAACATAGGACATAAGTGTCCTGGGGATCTCCTGACCCCTCTGGACCAGGGCATCACTGAGCTCCCGGACAGTCTGAGGTGCAACCTGACAGCGTCAGGTGGACTGAAAAATAATGTCCAAGAGGTGTTCTATTGGATTTAGGATCCACTGCACTAGTGCATGGGGTCCAAGGATTTCATCCCGATACCTAATGGCAGTCAGGGTCCTGTTGCCTAGCCTGTAGAAGTCTGCGTGTCCATCCATGGATATGCCTCCCCAGACCATCACTGACCCACCAAACCAGTCATGCTGAACGATGTTACAGGCAGCATAATCATCATCATCATCATCAAGCTTTATTTATGAAGCACTTTAAAAAGCCACAGCGAATACAAAGTGCTGTACATCACATGAGTAAGAGAAAAAAAAAAGGCAATCAATTAAAAATAAATAAATAAAGACTAAATGAATAAATAAAAACTGTAATACATTAAAACAGGTAAAAGCAATGTCTCATGCTGGGTTGAAGGCCAGAGAGTATAAATGAGTTTTAAGATGAATTTTAAAAATGGACAGTGTGGGTGATTGTCTAACGCGCAAAGGCAATTCATTCCACAATTTAGGGGCAGCAATGGAAAAAGCTCGGTCCCCTCTGAGCTCCCACTTAGATCTCTGTATGCGTAAGAGCATCTGATCAGTTGACCTGAGATCTCGGACGGGAGTGTAGGGACAAAGCAGTTCAGCAAGGTAAGGTGGAGCAAGGCCATTTAAGGATTTAAAAACTAATACAAGGATCTTAAAATGGATTCTAAAGTGCACAGGCAGCCAGTGGAGTGAAGCCAGGACAGGTGTAATATGCTGTCTTTAACGTGCTCCAGTCAGAAGACGTGCAGCAGCATTTTGAACCAACTGGAGAAGTGAAAGAGAAGACTGGCTGACTCCAACATAGAGTGTGTTACAGTAATCAAGCCGAGATGTAATAAAGGCATGTATCACTGTATCTAGATGCTGCCTAGAAAGGATAGGTTTTACCTTCGTTAACTGCCTTAGGTGAAAGAAGCTACACTTCACTACTGCACCGATTTGACTATCCAATTTAAAATCACTGTCCATTATAAAGCCCAAATTTGTAATTACGGGCTTGACATATGAGGTCAAAGGGCCCAAATCAAACTGGGGAGGAGGCTTACAAGAGCTACTGGGTCTAAGACCAACACTTCAGTCTTTTTTTCGTTAAAATGTAGAAAATTTAGGGCCATCCAAGCATTAATGTCATCAAGACATGCAAGAAGAGATTTAACTGGCAATCCATCCTTCTTCTTTAATGGCACATAGATCTGGCTATCATTGACCTAGCAGTGAAAGGCGATTTCTAAGGATGGATCCCAGTGGAAGCAGGTAAAGTGAAAAAAGCAAGGGCCCCAAAATTGAGCCCTGTGGAACCCCACACAACATGGGGGCAGAGGAGGAATCAAAGCCAGCAAAGCTAACTGAGATAGTTCTGTCTGCTAAATAAGATTTACACCATTCCAGAGCAGTGCCGCGAATACCCACAAGATACTGCAGACGGGATATTAAAATATTGTGGTCGACTGTATCAAAAGCTGCACTTAACTTCAGGCAGAACAAGAATCACATAGTCACCAATAATAACGTTCTCCACGGCTTCTCCAGACCCTCTCATGTCTGTCACATGTGCTCAGGGTGAACCTGCTCTCATCTGTGAAAAGCACAGGGTGCGAGTGGTGGCCCTGCCAATTCTGGTATTCTGTGGCAAATGCCAATCAGGCTCCACAGTGCCAGGCAGTGAGCACAGGGCCCACTAGAGGACTAGAGGACCCTCATGAAGTCTGTTTCTGATTGTTTGGTCAGAGACATTCACACCAGTGGCTGCTGGAGATCATTTTGTAGCTCTGGCAGTGCCCATCCTGTTCCTCCTTGCACAAAGGAGCAGATAGCAGTCCTGCTGATGGGTTAAGAACCTTCTACAGCCCTGTCCAGCTCTCCTAGAGTAACTGCCTGTCTCCTGGAATCTCCTCCATGCTCTTGAAACTGTGCTGGTAAACACAGCAAACCTTCTGGCAATGGCACGTATTGATGTGCCATCCTGAAGGAGTTGGACTACCTGTGTAACTTCTGTAGGGTCCAGGTATGGCCTCATTCTACCAGTAGTGACACTGACCCTAGCCAAATGCAAAACTAGTGAAAACTAGCTTTTTGCTGCTTTTAGACTGGATTGTATATTCGTTTCCCTTTTTTTGGCAAAGCATTCAGTTATGTGCTTTTTTCTTCAAAGTAGACAAGACAAAAAGCTTAAAATGTTTAATACAGTATTTAGTAATAACACAAGATATAACAAATACACCTTCATTTTATGACCACAAATCATTTTGTGTATAAGTGTACTACGTGTTGATTAAAAGAGGGCTTTAATTAATTTAAGAAAATTGAAAAAAAAAAAAAATCAGAAAAAACTCACCTGTATTTGCAGATCTTAAAAGTTTTAAATGATATTTGTTATACTGTATGTCCTTGAAGTGGCATATAGGAAGAAGAATAAAGCAACTTCATCCTCACTTTTCAAGTAAATGCTGTATACAGAGTGATTTCAATGTCGGTCTGGTGCAATCAGCATGAGTTTAGCACAAAATCAGACAGAGTGACTGACATCTAAGATTGTTAAAGGCAGGAACACTGTGCGATCTATGAAAAATCTCTCTTTCCTTCCATTTCACACCAGACCTGCGTTATGCTATGATTTTGTACAGGTTTCCAAAATTACAAATTAATAGCTCATTTGGTTGTTAAACTGTTTAATGTGCTATGAAATGCCATTTTCCATGTCCAAACCATAAACTCAGCTGGTATAAAGTTCATTAGCAATATATGACATCAATAGATGTCTAGCCTCAGTTGCAGAGCTTTGCTGCAATAGCCCATCAGTCAGCTCTCAAGTCCGGATCTGGATGTGCCCACCCTTAACCTTTTTCACCCACATGACTGATGACTTGCTTAGCCCCGTCCATGCAGACCTGCAGTAAAGAAAGCTTCGTCATTTTCTGCTCAGGAGTGAAAGCTAGTTTCTGACCACTATTAGAACCCTAGGCTTTCTGCGACCTTATGTCGCCTCTGGAAAATTCACCTCTGCAAGTTGTGAAGCACGTATCGGACCTTGACCTCATGAGTGAGAAAGTTGGCCAGAACAAATTCAGAACTTGCTGGACAACAGCATAGTGCATATTTCCACATAATACAAACTCAAAAATGAAGCTGAGTTTGTTGAACAAGTAGTTAGCTCCAGAGAAGATCTAAATCTGCCCCTTGTTTATGTGCATCAGCAATCTCAAGGAAGTGCTACATCACACAATTCATTTCATGTTACACATGACATTTTGATATGTGGTTTTTTGTGATTACAGAATATGAGGTGGAAAATGAGTTTTGAAAGCCAGCAGTCTCAGAACCTGCCAAAGTAATCAGTGAATCATATTGATCAACAACCCCATCAATCCCGGCAGATCTATTATGGCGAAACGGGGCGGCAGAGATCACATCTCATTATTCTAAGCCAGTCTTTAAATACAATGTCCAGTGAAGCAATTATTCCCCTTCAAAAAACATTCAAATGAGGCAGCTGCTGTTTGTGCAACATATGCAGTGGATGAGTCACAGGTGCTGATCAGCTGACATGGTCAAGGTGCCAGGTATTAGGGGACGTGAAGGACAGGATGTATTAGTGGAAAGCATGATGAGTGTGACCCTTCCTCCAGCAGAGACAGAAAGCGACAACAAGTACTTGGCACCAGCCTCACACTGATTGACTTGTCTCCACAGTGGCCAAGATAAGTCTCTGTCACCATTTGGCACGCTGTGCCAACACCGGACTATTAACGTTGTTGTTTTTGCCACACAGCATTAAAATGCAATCAGTGTGACTTATTGTGGTCAGTTGCGCATTAAGACGGGATCACCACTTCTCAGACCATTTACTTGATGCTGAACTCCAATTACTATGAAGGTCAGTGAAATGCCCATTTTTTTTCAGATGTCTATACCTGCTGCAGGACTGGGCAGACAAGACAGATCAAATAAATGTCTTTGCTGTTGTTTGTACTGTTGTTATAAACAGAATTTTTACAAGCTTCGTTATTTTATGTACTTACATTCATACCTCATCAAAACTGCTGAACCTTTCAAAAACATTTTGTGCACTACCATAAAAAGATAGTGTACTAATTTTATCATCAATTACAAGAAATGCATAATATAACACACCACAGAACTTAAGGTATGCAGGTATGTTAACTTAAGGTATGCAGCTTTTTGATTTATTACAGATTTTTGGGATTAAATTACTTGAGAACAGACTGTTCTGTTAGTAACCCAGTTTGTAATAATTGTTCTATTTCTTGGATATTAGGTAGACTGTGCCATCAGGTGGCATGGCCCATCAATTCACTGGCATTTAACATCTGTCTTTACCTTGTGAGAAATGGACTTTAAAGACTGCTTGAGATAGAAGATATTACATAAAGGACGCTCCATCACTTACTGAAATTCTTGTCTAATCCTATAGAGTGAACATCAAGGCAAACGATAGCTAGCCTGACTAAGCAAAAGCCAAGTATATACAATTAAAAATAAATAATAAAAATTATCTGTGTTACCAGTATCATAAATATTACATATTATCAATATCAAGTGCTAAAGTGAAGTTAGAGACTGACATACTGACACATACTGTAGAGATATATTTATATATCTGGAAGAAACATACATATCTGCTATTATTTGGTTTGTTTTATTGCAGAATTATCGCCTAATGTCAGTTTAAGTGCATCTTTTTATTTCATTCTCTCATTATTATCAGACAGCAGACACAATTAACAGAATCATTTGCTGAAAAATAGAGTAAGTTTAATAACATTGTCATCCCTACTCTGTCATCATAAATTTGCCCGCACCCAGGGACTAAAATCCTAAATTTTAATTAGTATTATCAGATCTAGGCAATATGTTTGCTTATTTCCCACAATTGTTGCTTTGAAATGTGTTTTACTGAATTAGGATAGTCATTTTCATATTCCTATGAAATACCAATAATGAACAGCGAGAAACAGTGAGAATGGCAAACATATTAAAATTGCATTTTATCTCTTAAAATAGCCTCAGGATCTAAATACACAATGTTTGTTTTTCTTCCTGTGGAATAGACAAAATTATTGTACTGTACTTCTTCACATGGGCTCTATCACCTCTGTGCATGAGAAACAAAGGCCTGTAAGATTATGAAAAACAACATAATTTTTGAAAATATATCTTTTGTCCAGTATTGATTTGCCCGTTCACACAATTAGTTCTTAAGTGTTTCAGTGCTGTTGAGAAGCTTAAGACTTAATTACCATGACAGTATTAAAAAGCTCCTCGTTATACTAGGAAATGTCGAACAAGCAGTAATCAGCATTTTTAAAATGTATCATAGCATGGGGTGTTTAAGGATTTGCTCTAGAGATTAAGAAAGGTGCCACAGAGTTTCAGAGTCAATAGTACAGGAGATTCTTTTGCTTGGTGGTTCAGACTTATTGACTTGCCATCCAAACGTCCTGGTTTAAGCCTGTCATCCCCAAGGGGACTAAACTGATATGGATTCTTTAAAATAGAATAGAGGATAAAGCATTACTGTGCTACACAAATATTGTTCTTGTAGCATAATTTAAATGTCTATTGTATTTCGTGTCTTCACAAAGTGCTTTTTCATCAGTTAGGTCCCATTTGATCATTCATAAAGACAAACTAGATCCAGTCATCCCTCCCACCATCTAAAAATTGCATGTTGCCTTTTTTTCTCTGTGTGTCTTGTGGCTGGCGAGGTACACTTGTGCATAGAGGACACTATGGAATGAAATTACAGTCATTAGGCATGTTTTGAAATGTGAGAACCACAGAATATAACCGTTCTAATCAGAGACATAGTCAGTAATGGGTGTCAAATTACCATTATTTTGATCTCATCTAACAACTACCTTAAAGTCTAACTGTGCTGTTATGATTTGTTTTTAAAAAGAAAACAAAACAAAAAATAAACAGGATGTTGACAAGAAAAAAAACATTTAGTTGTATGATTTGCTAGATTTAGTAAATGAAAGAGCAAGGACTAATAAAAGGCTAATGTATTACTATATTGCCTTCAGTAATATAGTGTTCCTCGTCTCTCTTATTACCAATGCTGGGTGCAACACATTACAAAGTAATGCATTACATTACTGTGTTACCAAAATATTTAATGCATTATTGTACTAAATTCAGTAATCATATTAAAGCTACAATTATGTGGTTATTTGCAATATAAAGGTTCTTCAGTTATTTGCAGGATGGGCAGAAAGTTCACTCAGGAAAAAAAAAAAAATCAATAAAAAAAATCGTCTTTAGGAAGAAAGAAGAAATGACATATGCCTTTTTCTTCTTTCACACTTGTGTTATAATCAGCTGATTTCTGTTCATGTGCCGCGCAGAAGAAAAGGGTGGAGCAGTCTGCAGCTTTTAAGCAGTGGCGATATGAGTATTACTTTTATACACAAAAGGTCAAGAATGTGATGGTACAGTGCAAACTGCATCCGGGACAGAAACATCATTATACTGCTAACACAGCATTAGCTCTTTGTGAGCATGACCGCAAGGTAATTGATACACAATGCAGCACACAACTATGAATGCTGGCCACAATGTTGTTCACTTACATAGGTTATATGGTAGGCTCTACCAAGATTCAGTGCAGATTCAACGATGAAAACGTTCACCTCTGTGCTGTGACTCGTCTCTTCCTTGAGTATGAAAAGCATAAACCTATAGACTGGGATTAGTGGATAACCAGTGTTTGTTAGTGAATGCCAAACAGACTGGTTTGTAAATGGCACTCTTTTACTCCCTCTGAGCACTCAAAGCATTTTCTGTGTCTAAGTGCTTTCTATCTAACATTCACACACACTGTCGCACTCCAGTGAATGTATCGGGAACAACTTGGGGTTCAGTATCTTGCACAAGGATGCTGACTAGCAAGCAGACCTGAGCAGCCAGGTATCGAACCACCAACCTTCCAATTAGGAGATGACCTGCTCGACCTCCTGAGCCACAAACACCCACAAACTTATGGCACCTGGTATTCCCACGTGGTCTCTCATCCAAGTACTAGCCAGGCCCGTCTCTGCCTAGCTTCCGAGATCAAACGTGTTCAGGGTGGTTTGGCTGTAAGTAAGTGTTTTATAGTGTTTCATAGTAAAACCATGAAAATACTACAACTTTGTACCTAACCTTTAAGCAATAATTTCACTATATAGCTAATAAAATATAAAATTTGCTAAAGATTACTGAAGATGGCAGAAGGTAATGGATGGTGAATGAAATTGTGCCGAGGAGAGTTTACCCATATGGTATTTGAGCCAGCAGCTGAGCTTGTCTGCGATGTGTAGCTGAGCTCAGTTCGATTTGTAATACATAGTGTGGGGAGGCTTGATTCCATTTCTGTGCACCCATTTAATTCAATTCAATTTTATTTATATAGCGCCAAATCACAACAGTCGCCTCAAGGCGCTTTGTATTGTGGGTAAAGACCCTACAGTAACACAGAGAAAACCCAACAGTCAAAACGACCCCCTATGAGCAAGCATTTGGTGACAGTGGGAAGGAAAAACTCCCTTTTAACAGGAAGAAACCTCCAGCAGAACCAGGCTCAGGGAGGGGCAGTCATCTGCTGCGACCGGTTGGGGCTGAGGGGAGAGAGACAGGACAAAAGACATGCTGTGGAAGAGAGAGACCAGAGATTAATAATAATTAATGATTAAATACAGAGTGAAGTTTAAACAAAGTAAATAAGGTGAATGAAAAGAAACGGTGCATTATGGGAACCCCCCAGCTGCCAAGACCTATGGCAGCATAACTAAGGGGTGTTTCAGGGTCACCTGATCCAGCCCTAACTATAAACTTTATCAAAAAGGAAAGTTACTGCCTGGATATGAACAGAACTGCTCAGTTATGCAGTTAGCTTTCCACAAGCAGTTCAAACATCACACTACAAAAGAATGAGGTATTGTAATTATATTTTTAATCAAAAGATCTACACACAAACATCCAGCAAGTCTCTCATGATTGCTAGTGACATTTATATAATAAGAAAAAGCCTCCTTAAGCACATAAATCTACATGGACTAACATTTATGAAATGGCAAATGATAAAAACAACCTTTGTACATTTCTGTTCTTGATTCATATCGGATCAGAAAAAATGGTTAAGGGAGACTTTTAGGAACATTAAGTCCTTATTTTCTATACATTTGCATATTTTTGTACTTCCATAAGCATGTTGTTTAAATGCTTAAAAAAAAAAAAGAAGTTTAACATTTATCAACAATGCCCCACAATATTTATTAACACGCTTTACATCTTATTTAATTCTAAGAGATGAGGATTGCCCCAAGGAACCTTTTCAGTGTGGTTCTAAGAAATTATTTTCTGCTGCCATTGCACTGCTTTGCCGTCATGTTCCACACAGAGTATTCCCAGTTGTTCTTTCCTTAATGGAATGCCTCACACACACCTTGTCTTAGATGGTACCGCTCTCTACTCCCTACCCACACTGTTGATTCATTGGCTAGTGGATTGAGAGGCTTCACTTGCAATTTGGGAAAATAATGTAATCTCAGGATGGGCAGAATTGTTGAACCCTCTCTGAGATTACTCTCTCCTGCCTACCTCAGTGATTACTGATCACAGGCAAGGGGGGTAAAAAGAAAGTCTTCCCTCTATTGTATGTTTCTATTTTCATTCTCACCTCATCTGTCTAGCAAGAGTAATTTTCAATAGGTTTTGAGAATTGGCAATCTCTCTACTACTCGCCTTCCCTGTTTTTATTGCTTGTAGTGTGGCAGTGTTTTAAAGTCCAAGAGCATAAGTTGTGTTCTATCTTGCATTTATTTAGACTTATTTGCAATCAACACATTTGTGAGTAATATTGTGGCAAATACAGAGACAGAAAAGTGAATCTGCGTGCTCAGAATTTTGTTGTTTTTATCTCCACTGATCACAGACATGCAAAGTCAAACGCCTTATTGACGATCCTTAACGTCATACCTCATGCGAAAACTATGAACAGGTAATAGGATTTATGAGAGCAAAAACATGCCATATTTAAATTTATAAGTGCACAGCGAGCTACTGTCCATGTCTGCATACATGTGGAAATGTAGAAACAGCAGTGCATATTTTTATTCTATTAAGGGTACCAAAGTATCACATAATCTTTTTCTACTTTATTTACTGAACCAGGAGGCAGAAACAGGGCCACTAAGCAGCACTCTCGGGAGTAGAGATGCTTGTAAGAGGTAGAAATAGTGCATATGAAGATGTTGTCAGATGTGTGTGTGTGTAAAGGACTGCGTTTGAGCTTTGGTTAGGGCAGAAAAACCGACTCATCAAGTTCTCTGGAAGAGTCTTTCCAAAAGTTAATGGTCCAATTAAAATGTCCATCCCAGTGACAAATTCCTTTGAAGCCATGCTCTGAACTCAAAATCACAGAGGCTCTTCTTTAAGAGAAGGAGAGAGTGCACATCACCATTCGTGCCCAGTATTAAACGATCTCATCTGTTGGGAGTTCTTGTGATGAATGGTAAAAGTAAAGGAAGGATGAGCGGGGAGTTGATGCTGAATGGCTGTCTTGCATCAATATAGACCAAAGAGAGAAGAGAAACTGTGGCCATTACCATTTCTGACATGGTGAGATTGATGTCACCCTTATTTGTCATCAGATTAGGGAAGCCAGGCGAGGTGTAGCTCTTAGCCACTACATCACATGGCCATAATTAAATGAGTGAGAGCACTGACTGCTCCTTTGAGTACAGTGTGGGAGTGTGAACAAAAAGACCTGTAACACCTAGGTACAACAGTGTGCACTGAAAGACGCCCTCAAATCTAGAATCACACGCTCAGCAAGCCAGAGCACAGTGAGCCACAACACAACAAGGACACACAATCCTGCTATAATCCATTTTTAATAAGAGAAAACAGAATAAAACATGTGGCCTTTTTTCTGATATACAGTAGTTAGTATGGAAAAGAAAAAAATAGTTACACTAGATTTATGGACGTATCAATGGGTCTTGGTTCATACAACAGAAAATTACATGTTTTCTAGAATTTGGTGTAAATTTGTGTCCAAAGTCTGTTAATATGTCTGAAGATTATACAAAGTACCTGCCATCAGCTTATGCCTCCAGTATTTGGTTTTGCAGCTGTCCCATCATCCATGATGCCTTGTTTGGTTTTCACTAGGAGAAGATGGTGTTTTTTACCACTTGGTCAACTATTTATGGCAGCTCTCAAAGGTCATGTGGCCTACAAGACAAAATTTCCGCTTCAAGTGGAGGACTATGAGGAGGAGGACTGCAATCCAGGAGAAATAGATTATCCTAAAAGTGAGGTGCTCGGTGAACCTTAGTCTGGCTTCTATTACTCATTGGAATTATGTTCTTTTGCCCTTAAAATTCAGGATTACTGGAGCTAGATACACTGTGTTGACTGGTCATCTTCCCTTTGGTGAGTATTTTACTTTTGTGCTTGCGTAAATCCCTCGCATTTATGTAAGCTTCTCTTGCCAGCCACGGATACACTCGGTTCCATCTATTGTCAGTGATCTGTTTCTGTGTGATACCTTTTTCTCGTGTTCTCTTTTCCTTCAGACTGAGAGAGAGGATGGCACTAGCTGTACTGTGATGTTCCCATTAATTGACACAAGCATTCTGCAACCTGATGGCTCAAGCTGACCCAACACATTTCACTGTAAAAAGGTTTGGGCTTGGGGTGTTTTATTTTAAAAAAAAAAGAAGAAGAAGAAGAAAGAAAGAAACTCTAGTTGAATGAACACCATCTTTCATTCCAAATGTATTGTCCCTGTATAAATCACCCCTCAGTCAGAGAGGTTATTCATTAAAAGAAGGAGTTCAGTCGGGATGCTTTCACACCTAAATCTGGGAAACCTCTTGAGGACAGTTGTCTAGACCAAATGATATATGATCTGACATTTTCTTTCTTTTTTTTCTTTTTTTTTTGTTTTTTGGAGGGTTTGGACCAATCACAGACTCAGAACTGTAAAAGGAAAATTGAGTCACAGTAGTAGAAATCTAATTGCTATTTGTAGGTTTACTGGGCAATCAGATCCATAATTTATTGGACAAAAAAAACCTCTAGACCGCCACAGCAAATTTTATATCAAACAATCAAGTGAAGAAGTTTGTCATTAGGCTGAAAAAACAAAACAAACCGATCAAAGAGACGGTCTGTATTCCAGTGACATGTTGATTGTTTGATTTTGAATCCCCTGTGGTGGTGTACAGAGGCAAAAATACAAAACTATGTCTTCATCCAACAAATTAAGGACCCAACTGCAGACGATGACAAGACAAGAGTATGCTGATCTTACTATCAGTTACAGTGCATAATTGAATAATTGAATTGTAAGACCAAAATTAAGCATATTAAATGCCTACACAGTTACAAAACACCGACCTTGTTGCAGGCCTCCATTCAAACTTTAAGGCGTGAAAAGGTCGTCAGTGTCCAGCTGGTGTTTTAGCTGTTTCTAAGGATCTTTGTGAAATGTCCTCCACAGACTTGACACAGTCACTCCAACTCTTTACAGCTCAGTGTGACAGCATCTGTTTTAGCTGAGTTTGTCACACTGGGTGGCTGATTAAGCATTAAGCAGGCCAGTGAGAGGGCATAGAGACCTGCACCCCCTCAGATTTTCTTTTACTTGGCCACACATTGAGAAGCAAAGGACTGCTGTTCTCATTTGTGCACAAGGAGTGGTTTGATCTTGTAGACTTTACATCATGCCAGGAGCCAGCCTGGCCTCAACTATTATTCTAGTCCTTTCTAATCACAGCTAACACATCTTAAAATTCGCGACAATGCTGGGATGTAATACACAGTATCATTTAGGCTATCATTTCATTTATAATCTCTCTAATGCTTGACATATAACTGAGGATAGCAACAAGGAAATCCTTTGACAATAACCAAATATCAATATGATGAATCTTTATTAAACAAGATAAGACAGGGCACCGCTCTCAAATTTAAATGCTTGTGGTGGTAAAGTAAACACAGCAGGTGGTTAATGGAAATTTTCAGCTGAATCTACCTGGGCACTTTGGATGATATGATGGCAATGGAAAGTTGGTGGGTTGCACAGCAGCAAGCCAGTAACGCCAAATAGAATTTCAATACTATTTAAAGAAAAGCATCCAAAAGTAGAGAAAATGGTCAGTCGGAAGCAGTGACACTGCAATGGAGGTCTTAAAGAAGTGAAGAGGGATTGGGAAAGTCAAGGAGGAAGAAAATGGGAAGCAGTGGAAAGACAGGACATTTACGCAAAGAAGAATTAAGACAGACGATGGGAAAGAAAAGATTTTTTCATGAGTGAACTTTTGCCAACGCTTTCTTTCACATTATTACGATAAATTAAAAAACATCAATAGGAGGTTATGACCAAAATGGAAGACATTTGTCAAATACGATGCTTTTATTAAAAAATACTGTATGCAAAATAAATAAATAACAGTATAAGTAATTTTAAAAAAAACTTCAATATTGCTGCATTGCATTTGCCAGGTGTTCCTGTGCAACTGATCTATAACAGCTTGCTGACACAACTAAATGGACTGACCCAGTCATCAATACTATTTAGTAAAATGCAGATTTTTTTCTGCATTCACTGCTCGCTGACTTGTCTTTTATTTATTTATGTCTCAGGTGTTTATGATTACATAGTGAAATCTGTTTCCTCATAAATTGGTGTCAAAAGAGACCATTCATTTCCTAAGTCATGCTTAACTTTCCATCTATGACACATTTTTTATGTAAACATTTGAAAGGCACCAGATTCAAGGGGCACAGATTAAGCGCTAAGTTCAAAGCTTATAGTTTCTATCTAAATTACTTCACATACTTTACTGATTGGTCAAGCCTCTGGCGTCGAAGCTCATTAAGTTGAAGGGGCTAGCTTTGCAAGGATATTGGTGTTAGTCATGCCCTCTTGTGCAGCAACTGGAAATCTTTCAGGAATTCACAAAATCCTAGTAACCTTTACAAATGCCCACTTAAGAGTCTCACTTTCTGTATTAATGTACAGAACAATAAGATCTGTATAAACTTATGATGAAAAATGTATCTTTTTTATCACTGTTACACTTAAAAATGTGAACAATAATGCTAATAACTAACATTAAAGATAAACTATTGGCAGTCTCATACGAAGCCTGGCTTTTGGTAAATCCACAATCTAAAATTCCCAAATGTGTACCAAACTGAAACTGTATTCTGTCTGCCTTTGTCCAGGCTGGATGTTAGTAAAAAAGTAATTTCTCCTGCTCAGTCATGGCTCTGCAGTGTCTGTAGTTGTATATTTTTTTTGTACAGCTGTCAAACTGTGGCCAGGTTTGTCTGCTAGACAGCTGAAGGGCATGACCTCAAACCCTGAGGCAGTTTTACAGCCTACAAGAACAACAGGAAAGTAATTTGGTTCCAAGTCTGCTCTGAATTAATATTGTGATTTTCTATGCACATACCATATTATGTATATATATATATATATATATATATATATATATACCCCAAATATTAGCAATTGATGAGGAACACATGATTAATTTGACCTTGTCTGCCAGGGCAATTAAGTTGAGTATATAAGCATATAAAAACAGACACCACACAACACCAGGCTATCTTTAACTAGTGCAAAATATCATGGTGGTGAGCCTTGAGGTGCAGCTTAATATTTGTGGTGTTTTATTGGTGAAGTTTTAATCCACAGTTACCGCCATCTCCCTGGACAATGCATTCAGTTTTCCTTTCAAATGTGTTATATTAAAAATAAAGTCAATAGATTTTTTCTTTGTTTGTGTCCCACCGAGCCCCTTCGTGCAACATCCAGCGTCCGCCATGGTCCATCAGTGATTAAAGCACGTGTCAGATTAAAGGTCTGCAGGCTACATGCGGCCTGCCATATAATTTTATATGGCTTTATATGATTTCATATAGTTATTATTAATGGCCTGCTAGTAAATTGTGCTCCCACCACGTATACTACAAATCCCACAATGCACTGCAACAGCTGCCGCACAGGCCAAGACCTGTGCTCTAACTCATTTTCCGCATTGCCAATGACATATTGATCAGTGGTCAGCGATAAAAAAAAAAATTTAAAAAAAACTTTTTACAGTGACATTTAAGCTGCATGACCCCCAAAAATGGACAAATGAAAAGTGGAAAACAGGGATTTTCCAAACAGGTGGGAGTCAAAGGACCTGATCGCTGACATCGGACGTAAATCGTGCGTCTCGTTTCCCCGCCTGCTATGTGCAGGTAAGAGTGGATTGGTGGGATGGATGCGGGAGAAGATGCACAGGGAAACCTGCACAGGTAAACTGACAGTGCATCACAAAATATCTTATTACACATTGACCATCTCCCTGCGATTATCATGCGTATCTGCTTGATGGTTTTATGACTTTTGTGTGATGATTCTGATTTTTGATCTGATTTGTTTGATGTTCTTATGATGTAAAGCACTTTGAATTGCCTTGCCGCTGAAATGTGCTATACAAATAAATTTTTACTTTCTTACATCACTGCGTCACACAGCAGGAAGCGCTGCGCAGCAAGTGTCCTGAGAACGAGAACACGCCATGAGCATCGCAAAGGTCACCGGCAGTTTCGGAGGAAATAGCTTCTGAGTTTAGTGACGTTCCTTATATACAGCTGCAATGAGCTACCTGAGGAAACCTGTCAACTTCATGAAAAGTAAAGTAAAAGGCTCAGCAGGGCTCCAGGATGAAAGGTGGCTGTGTGAGAAGCATCCATACGTCCGTGGAGCTTCTAGGGATAGGACCGCGTAATTACGCGTGTGATTGCCAAAAAAATAAAAAAATAAAATCAGAGCAGGTCTCCACCGCTGTGTTTGCTGCTTCGCTTTTTGCTGAGAAACTGGCACACACGGTGCAGTTTACGCACCGTTTTTTGACTGTGAAGCACAGAGATTCCGTTTTAACCTGAAAAATTTGCAAATTTTCATCAGCTTGAAATATATATCATTTTTCCTGATGTTATTTGTGAAGGAAAATAGATTTATATTTTTTTAAGTTTTGGAAAATGTTGCTGTATCTGGCCATTAAATTCATATGGCTGATTAAAATTATTATTTTTAATCCTGTTCGGCCCGCGACTCAGTCTATGTCTTCAATTTTGGCCCGTCCTGCAACTGAGTTTGACAGCCCTGGATTAAAGTAATGGAGATGGTGGGCGTGACCAAAAAATAGATGGGATGCAGCAGTGTTACTGAAAGGTTTTAGCTTTTGACTGACAGATTACAGGCACAATAGGCAGACATGTCATGCATTTTGGAGGACTGACGGAACATCCATTAACCTTCTCGTCTAGTTTTGTCTCGTCAACGAAAACTCACAGACATCTCGTCATGTTTTAGTCATGCAAGCAGCCATGTTGATCTCGTCATCGTCTCGTTATCGTCATGAAAAAAGGGTCGTCAACGAAATCATTTCGTCATCGTTAACGAAAACAACACTGCACTGCGGCTTTTTTCTTGTTTGTCCGCCACTACTATGTCCAGCTGGTTAGCCATCACCAGTTTGTCTGTATCTGGAAGTCCCCACAGGATCTTTGCTCTGTTGTTCTCAACCACCCTCGGGGGCGTGTCCCATTCTGACCCAGGGACTTCCAGGTCATACTCGGCACAGATGTTCCTGTATATACTGATGCCAGCCACTTGGAGTTCCATGTATGCCCTGCCTGCTAGCATCTCTGCATCCTGCTGTTATGTGCTGGTTTGTCTCAGGGGCATCTCTGCACTACCTGCACCTGGGGTCTTGCCTGGTGTGGTAGATCCAACCTGTATCGATCTTGTGCTTAGAGCTTGATCCTGTGCTGCCATGATTAGTGCCTTTGTGCTATCTTTCAGCCCAGCTTTGTCCAGCCATTGGTAGGATTTTCCTAAGTCAGCCACTTCTTCGATCTGCCGGTGGTTCATGCCGTGCAGAGGCCTGTCCTCCCATGATGGTTCCTGTTCTTGCTTCTCTTCTTTCTTGGGTTTCTGCTGCCTGAGGTATTATGCTAAGAACCTGATCCTTTGTGGCCATCTTCCTGATGTATTCATGGATCTCTGTTGTTTCATCTAGGATAGTGGTTCTGACACTCACTAGTCCTCGGCTTCCTTACTTCCGCGTAAGTGTACAGTCTCAGGGTGCTGGATTTGGGGTGAAACCCTCCATGCACTGGCAAGGAGCTTCTTGTCTTGCTGTCAGGGGCTTCTGTCTCCTCCTTTGGCCAGCTAATTATCCCAGCAGGGGATCTGACAACTAGCAGGGCATAGGCATGGAATAATAATTATATTATATTTTATATATATATATATATATATATATATAATTATTATTTTTTTAATAGCCCCTGTGCAAGGGGCCACATTATTACTATTATTACTACTAAACATTATAAGGAATGTGATCAGCAAACACAATGCCCTAGCATTAAACTGAAGCCCATTTGCATTATTCAAAGTCTGCGTTGAATGGATCAGAAACTGCTTATGCAGCAGATTTTCTCTTTAAGCAACTTCATTTTGAACACATTTTTTCTACACCATAAGAGATATACAGTATTCACTGGCACTTGATATGGACCTGGAATAAGGTATAAATAAATTAAAATGTGATATCCCAAGGCTCAAACTGTGAGGCTGACTTTCCAGAATTGTACAAGTGACCATCATATATACCAAAATGCTGGTGCAGTTCAGTTAAATATCCTATTTAAATGCATGGGCTACAGTGGATGGAAAAGGTATAGAGTTGAGTTGAGGCATGCAGAAATAAGAAGATCTTGGGTGAGCTGAGAATCTGAATACTGGATTAACTTATGGATAACTTCACATTGGATAACTTCATTTAGTGTGACAAATATACATGCTTTTGGCACCTGTTGGCGAATTTCAGCCGAGACAACTGCTCTGCCCTCTAAGGTCACCATCCCACAGGAGAAGAAATCTTCAAATATTTGTTTTTACATACTGAAAAGACTTTGACCCTAAAGAGACTAAGATTTGACTATTTGATTGATGCCCCTACTTTTGGTAAGATACCCTTTTCTTTTTTTTTTCCTCAACCCTCAGCTTAATTTATTTGGTTGATGTTCAATAACTGCAGAGCTACATTAGAGAGTGGATCGATAGCATTTAGCATGACTAATTAAACCAATAAACTCTAGCTAATGTTTTTCACTAAGCATTTTACTGCATGACTTTAGTTAGCATTTGACTTTCTTGTTTCAAAGGCCTTGACTGATTATTTAGCCTTGAGCCTGTTAATGATGCATATCAATCAGCTGAACATAATGTATGTCACAGTACATAAACAGGATATGAGAAATCTCTTTAAATGTTTCTTCATCTCTCCTGACTGTATTTGGATCGAATTGTGTTTACCCAAACCTGCTAAATCTTAGCTTTTGTCTGTTAGATCTAGTGAACTTCTTAACCTGCAGCTTAAAACAGGTCGAGAGACACATACAATAGCTCTTCTGTACCCGTGCCCTGACAGAATAACTTCTTTGTTGAGGCATTTTGGTATTCATGAATATGCTCACTCAATGTAGCAAGACAATTATAATTACATATGTCTAATCCTCATTATCTATTGCTTCAAGTCTCCGTCCCTGAGTCTCTAAGTTCTTTTAAATAAACAGTAAGCTTGAACTAAGCCACAGAACGCACCATCAATGGTGAATTATAAAGTAGGTGTTTTGTGATGATGTATATTTGATTCATATTCACATCTCACCCTTCTCAAACATCACAAAGCAAATACATCATGGCAGATGGAGTATGAGCTACAAGGCCACTGTAATCTGTTTGTCTGTTAGAATTAATCAATTCAGATTTTTTTTGTTTACAATAAAATGTGTAATATTATAAACATATCTGCACTAAAATGATGGTATCGCCTTTGTATTTGAAAATACTGCACTGTTGGATACAAGAGGTGATTTGCAAGCTTAAAAATATTTTTCTCTTTATTTGCATTTAAAACTCAACAAATAATGAATTAACAACTTAAATATAACTTAACTGTACCAATAATGGATGGTTCTCTGGGTCATTTTATGAGCTGGTACAGGATCAGATCATATCTCATTTTATTGAATCATCTAACTTTTAATCATTCCTTTGTAAAGGGGCTACCAAAACAATAAAATTTCATTTTACATGCTTGCTCCATGTTAATCTTGGATTTATTTATTGATTTATGTTTGGATTGTTTATATGTTTACATTTATGTGCATTCATGTGTAGTGGACCTGATTCTATTGGGCCTCTTGGCCAGGTCATGTTTTTAAATGAGAACTGATTTGCAAACATTTTACCTGGTAAAATAAGCATTTAAAATTAAAAAAAAAAATATAAATGAAAAAATAAACCTTGTCCATGGCAAAGAGTCCACATAGTTCAACTGTGGTCACCTACAATTGTATTGTGGGCTATCACACCAACATTTTCACTTGTGTAAGATTATTCGGGTGAGGCTCACCTCTTGTGTTTGCAGAGAGGATGAACTATTCTAAATATCTTTATTTTGTTAGTCCCAAAGAGCTCCTCTCAAAATAACAAAAGACCATGTGGAGTAAAGCAAAGGGAGCAAATAAACATTCACTTTGCATCCCATGTGCAAGTGTTGGAAATACCAGATCACGTCCAGTTTTTAAATAAACTGGGATAATAAGGACGCAGGTTTTGTAAGTAGGTTATGCCCTCTCCATCTAGTCATTGTCCATTTAATCTTGTATTTTTGGATTCTTTCACCTGTTTTGCCTCATGTCATAACAGGACTTTTCTTTTACTGGGAAGTTTCCTTTCATGTAAATTACCAATAACTACTGAGGAAGGCAAAAATGCTGCCACATTTTTTGTCTTTGTAAAGTTAAACATTATCATGCAGTTTTGTAATCTCATGATTTTATTTAAGCAACAGAAATCTTTTTTGTTTTTCTAAAACTGGAAATAATTAACTTGCTTGAACTGATTTCAGCTACACTTTAACTAAAAGAACTGAAAGAAAGAGACTGTAACGCGGCCATGCTCTCACACCACACTCTAAAACCTTACCTTGTGCTTTGTGCATTAACACAATCCTTGAATTAAGATACCGTAGCCTTAAATAGACTGCTTTTGAACTTGTGATGATTAATTCATGTAAAACTTTACAGATAATGGTGCTGCACTACAAAATATGGGGTAGGAACTGGATTTTCCAAGGCCTTTTCAGAAATCCAAACTGTTGCCTCTTTCATGCATTTGTTTCTCTCGGCCTTGCTTATTATGGTTTGACTTCGTCTACTAGGTTTAATTGTCCAAATGTGCTGCGAGGCATTTTAGTTATTTTAATTGTCTGTCCTTGCTTGATCTTCAAGATGGTCTAATAGCCTTCATCCTACTACCATTTTAGCTTGCATAATGTTTTTATAACTATTTTCATACATTAGTCATTCTTCTAATACATTATTTCTGTCCTGAACTTGATATAGTTTTCTTGATAGCATCCTCAATTTACCTAATCTAGAGAAGCGCAGGAGGATGTTTCTTGATCCCTAGACCTCTTACCAATTACTGTATATGGCTTTCCAAGTTTGCACCATCACTTTTAAAACATAATAGGTCATCTATGATCACTAATAAGCCAGCGTTGTTTATCTAGTCCAGCACCTCCATAAAGTGGGATGTAATGATCATTTTTGCTTAAGGCTTTTTTTTATGTTCAAACTAACCGTGTTTAATGTTTTACAATAAAAGCTTTAGGCTACAATAGTTACTTGGTATTAAATTCCAGTTTCTTCTGATGTGGTCACAAGTTAGAAGATTTTACTCAAAGGTCAGAATCATCATTCTTGTTTTTCCTTTGAGATTTAAACTTTCATGCTGCAAATAGTTGTTTGCATTAAAAACAAACTTTGACACTGCTTGAATGTGCTGCCACTTTAGAAAGCAGGTCAGATTATTTCACCTTACTGCAATGCATGAAATCCTCAGATAGAAAATTTTTAATTAAAATTTTAAAAGTTAAATAAAGCTGTGGATATATACATACATTTTCTGTTGACCAATACAAAAGAAATACATTTCCTGTTTGTAACATTGTAAAGTATTTACGGCATTTCTTAATGTATGTTGGTGTTGGCTGAATAATCAGCAGTTTACTCTGGTAAATAAATTAGCAGTGCTTCTATGTCTGTAGTAAAATTTGCTACACATTAAATTCACAGATCCTCACACCGTGGCTTACCGTGGCACAATGATGTTTTAGGCTTTTATTGTGAAAATTACCATGCTTCTATATACTTACGCACAACACACACACACCCACCAGCTTTTTATTCATATGATATAGATAACATTTTAGCCTTGCCCTACTTTGTGTCCCCCCAGACATTTCCATAGTAAGCAGGGAATCAAGGTCAAAATTCTTGTGGGGAAACTGTTTTACTATCTATTGGATCACCAAAGGCTCTGAGGGGTCTAGAGGGTATTGTAAAATATACCACTGATCCCAGATGCCTGATGAGTTTGTGTATCTCTGTCACCTACATTGATTCCAAAGCAGATGCTCATCATTTGTTTTAGTCAAGCACCTCTACTGGCGAAGGTCAAGGAGGGTGAGCGGAAGATGCTTCGCACAAAGTCTGTACCCACACTGTTAAATCCTGTATTGTAGCACTAATCACTCCCGCAGAACACTGCGTGTCACGTCTCTGCTGCCTCATCTCGCCACTCCCCAGACATACAAACAACCCTTGGATCTCTCAGACTCTGGTAATGTGACAGTGAATGTTGGGGCTTTATTTTAACTTGGGATTTAATGAGTTTCTTGATATCCCCTGGGGAGGGGGGGTAACTTATCAAATGTTTTTAATGAGATCCTTTTGAGGAATTGAGGAACACTTGATCCACTTACTAATAGAACTCAGACAAAAACATCAGTGTTGCAATGTCATTTGATGAAAGGATAGGTAAGAGGCATCACATCAGCTCTAAACAAGCTGCAGTAAGACACAGTATGGCACACATAAATCCAGTCCTCTGTCCTTGGCAGGAGTTGCACATTAAGCATGATAAATGGGATAATACAACATGCTTTAATTGAATGGGTAATAAGTGATCATAGATTATCAACCTTTATCAATGACAAGGCGCAGCGTCAACAAGTCTCTGCCACAGCTTACCATAATTGACACAAACACAAGGTACACTTTTACAATCAAGACGATGTAAACAAGCTAACCAGAGGACAAATAAACAGATGCTGCTTGTAGCATTTTCTACCAGTGCAAGATCAGCTGAACTGACTATTCTGAGCAAAATCCAGAGATTTCAGGACCCAGCAGAGCAATCATTGTGTCACTCGTATTGATCAACGCCCCCATCAGGCCACCAAAGATGCTTTAAGATTATTTTGTGCTGTGGAGTGGTAAAAATCTTACTTATGGCACCTGTAACAGCTTCTTATCAGTGCTTGCACCAGCCGTTACCGTCTCCAGCTACCACTACAGTATCTATTTACTGTGCCTACAGGTGTTAGGAGGACTTTGACAGAATGCCCTTCTTCTACCTGCCCCACAGTCTAAGCTTCAAAGAACTTGGGGTAGAACTAACTTGTTCAAACAGAGATAAAAAAAAAAAATACTGGAATACACAGAAGAAGGTCGCAACCTCTTTGAATTGCTGCAGTAAGACACATGTCTGGAATATGAGCATTAAAAATGTTTGTGTACATTATGTTTTCTTTACACTTGTACTTCCCCCCCATGGATGCAGACTCTGACTTGGGTCACAAGAGACTATTACTGTTGAATAAAAAAAAAAGAAAAAAGATTTCAGGAGTGGGATGTTGTTTACCTATGTGAAAGAATATCATTTACAGAGCCATCACCAAAACAGATCCTACTCTCATATGACTGATGCATGCGTGCGAGAATGGGAGTGACTGCTTATGCAAGCAGAACGTCGACTGAACAAAACTGGCAGTCTGGGAAGCGCTCCTTCACTTTTGATGTGAGTATTCTGCAGTTTTGTCTCCTGTCAAACACATGTATCAATCACACATGGCACAGTCGTGTTCTGTGATGAATGGGCCCCTGACCAGGAGGGGGGGGGGCGATGGGAGATAAGCCTGACAAAGAACATCGCTGACTGTGACAGCCAATATTTCAAGAAGAGAAAGTTTTCGTTCTGCCTGCGGCTATTTCCTCAGAGCTCATTTTAAACTTTACAATTAATATATTCTGTTTTTAGCTAAGTGGAAGCAAAGCTTATATATGGCGGAGTCACCAGAAAATCAGCATCACTTTCTTTGTCTAAATATTCATCATCATTTGCATAATGCTATTGGGATTTAAGATTATTTCACACAGTAAAACCAATTTCAATGGCTCAGTCATGTTGCATGCTTATGTAGTCTTAATGGTCATCCAACTGTGTAATTGGACATTTTAACTGTTAAGCAAGTTAGTAACAAGCAACACAGTAGAGACGACCAGTGCATTAAAATTGAATGACAGTTGAATACCAAAGGAATATGGCCATCACTGTCCACCACTTAACTGTGCTGTACATTTAAAATCTGCAGTTAATGGAGATTATGTCAAAATGTCCATTAAACACTATACAGAATGATGAATAATATTATTGCCATGAGCCTTAAATCTTCAGAAATGAACTACAATGACTGTCAAATGACCTAAATGTGAAATCATTCCTCGAGTTTTCTTCTTTTTTTTTTTTTAATCTTTGTGTCCTTTTGGAATATCAGCTTAGGAGATTAGAGGCTGGGAATCAGTTAGAGTTAACTATGACAAGAGAATGACAGTTCATTTAGATGGTGAAAATTGCTGGTGGGATTTCCACAGGAGTGCCACCAAGCTGGGTTAATGCTGTTTGTGATAGCAGCTGACAGGACGCCTTTTGGGACAGAGCATTTGGGATTCTGACCTTTCCTTTTGACAAAGGTCACAGTTTATTTTTTTTCATCAATACTTACAGCTCCGGTTCAGCAGTCTTGACAGTGGGAAGCATTTCAAAATATCAAAGGGGGGGATAACCACCTCTTTTCAAATAATCATAGTAGTGAAAACTGCACCAAAGTAATGAGCCATGAGTACTCATTTATGACCTTCTGTTACTGTGAGACTGGCAAGTTTTCACCCCGTGAGTTTGTCTGAATGTCTCTCTGAATTAGGGATGAACCATTTTAATACTTGGACTGGAATTTGGTCCTATCCTGACTCAAAAGGCTGGATTTAAGTGCTGATGGATGGGCCAATCTATTCAATCCAGTTCTATGTTTGCTTTGTCACATGGAGGCAGCAGCTAGAAAGTAGCATGGAGGAAGCTAACAGCTAACAGTAAACATCTGCAGTTTGGAAATATTTCAGACTTTCTTGGTGTGTTTGCAAAACTTTTTACTTAATTGCAAATGTCCTCAACGTGATTTATATTCTTTCACTTCAGCTGCCTCTTGTTGGCTTCACACATGTGTTTGCATTTGCACGTGTGCCACACAGAGAGAGAAAGTGTGAGAGAAGCTGCAGTAAAAGTAGAAACTAGCAGAACTGTAACAGCAGTATGCAGCAGTCTGATGACTGAGCTGAAATGAGACTTGTGCAAATAAATTAGAATTAAAATGCTATTTAATATTTGAATAATAAGCACCAGTTCAGTCAGATTACATTCTCAGTTGCATTTATTTATTACATTTGAATTTCTAAAGTTAGGAAAACAATGTTTAAATCAAGTCTGATGTTGCCTTACATGTAAACAAAGATTCCCACTCTGTTCCTCACAGCGATGATTACAGGTTATTAATTTAACACTGGTACTGGATGAGTACTCCAAACAGACTAAACATGACATGTCTCTACTTTATTTAATCAGGATCCGCATTAGCATCAGCCTCAGCCTTACCTATTGTACATACTCAGTCTTACATCCACAACCCATTAACAGAGAACAAGCAGCTTCTTCTCATGCAGATAGCGTTGAGTTTCATAGAGAGAACATTAAAACTACCTCATAACAGGGCATCAAAAAACAATCAAAATAAACAATTGATTCATACAATGAATAACCATTCGAATAAACATTACTTATTCTCCACTGTCATTTCTATTTGATTTTGGAGCTGCATGTTCCATTTACTCAAATATTTTGGTTCCAAGGTCAGTTTGTGCTCATATTCACACAGCACACCTACATACTGTCTTCTTCAGTTCTTACTGATTTTGATGATAGTTTTAACTTATATTTAAATAACTCTGATGTAAAATATAAATTGGTAACGAGTTCCAGTTTTACTTGTTTTAACTGTAAACCTATTCTGTTGCACATTGTGTTTGATAAGTATGTTGCCAATAATGAGAAATCATTCTTGTCATTGAGTACATGTCCCATTAAAGTTAACAGAGTATGGGCTGATCTCTGTCTAACAGCTTGCCAGACCAGTTTATCATCCATATCACTTACATTATTTCTATGAGAGTATTGCAATGCACATCATGCAGTTTTATTTTAAGCTTCTAGTAATTTTTTTTGCAGAAGCACTGGACCAGATCACACTGCAATAACCGAGCTGTGACAGGACTAATGCATTTAGAACCTGTTTTATAGACTCCGGTTCATTAATTTTAAACCTCTTGAGCTCCACATGTTGCATGATCTGTAGTTTGTTTCAAACTCAAAGACAATTCAATAGATGGGTATGGTCTGACCATAGACTGTATATAAAAGATATACGTACCCACCGAGAAGTCACCTATTGGTTTCTGGACATTTTAATTTTAGCCTTCTGGCTTCCGCTGGGCTAGTAAGCCTGGTTAGCAAACCACATTTATAAACTTACAGGTGCAAGCAAAGGAGTGCATACCTGCTAAATAATATAGCAATTTACCAAAACTGAAGTACAAATTTCTTGAACAAGTTGTACCAAACAGCAAGTTATATTTTTGTCAGATATTTCCATTAAAAAAATTTTTTTTTTAAACTCGAGAAGTTACCAACAGCACAGCGCCGTTCAGAATCGTAGTTCACTTTAAAAAAAAAAAAAAAAAAAGCTGCCTTTGTTGGGGCACCTGTAAACCAAAGAAGCCAGACCCCTGATTCCAGTTTCCTTATGTATAAGGTAAAAAATTCACCCACCATCCAAGTGTTATGACAGCATCCACAGAGGAAAAATTGTCAGGTGCTAACTATGCTGTAAATTTGGGCATAGTTAGCACCTGTCATTGACATGAGAGTTGATGGGGATAGCAGAGTTGATGAGGATAGACTCACTTTTGCACCAGTGTCAAGTGGCCAGTTTGTGACACTTCTCTGTTGGCTTTATTTTTTTTAGCCCTGAAGGTTGCCATTTAAATCTGACCCATGACCACCTAGCAAGCAGTACTGAGAGTAGAGGGGCAATTGGCCAATGTCTCTGTAAAGACACTGAAACAAATGATACACTGTATTGTTTTCACTTTGTATGTCTTTATATATAACTATTTTTTTCATAGTTATATGAACACTTTTTGAAGTTGTGCTCCCGTTTCAGGGGCTTTCATGTCACGCAGCAAACAACAGGAAATACTCTGTTTGGTTCAGGTAAGGGTGCTGCCTGCGTAGAGCTTATAGGAGGGAGGACATGTGAAGAAATGTACCGGGACTTCCATGTGATCTCTGAATTCACCGATTACCTGCTCCGTTCTCACGTGTGCTGAAGCATACGTCTCACAGACATTGTGTCGGGGAACTGGCAGAATAAAGAACATTTAAACGACTGCTGAAAACGCATTTTTGTAAGTTAGCTTTTCCCAAATCTTTCTCCCATTATTTTTGGCCGTAGTTTCCAGAAGTGTACAGAAGTGTGAATGTTGGAATGGATGTAAGAGTGTTTAAGTGTGCGTCTCTGTGCCGGAGCATGTATACTTATTTTTAATGTGTGGATTTATTCAAACTGTGAAGCACTTTGTAACTGTGTGTGTGTTTTTTTAAAGTGTTATACAAATAAAAGTTAAATTACATTGTTCAGGGCTGCAACATATGTGTAAAAACAGATTTCTGCTTCGAAGTCAAAATCTATATGATATTTATTTTACAATGTGAAGAATTGAGCCTTTGTAGAAAGCTGATTGTACATTTGGTGAATGACATCTAAACTCTAGTGAAAAAAATGTTTTATTTTTCACAACACTGCTGCTTTCACAATACTGCTGTCTTAAGTCATTTTAACACATATCAAGACTTCATTAACATTTTATAAGTTGAAGAGAACACTTGTTGGTGAGACTGCAGAATGGGGATGCCTTAAAGATCTTTCAGCACTCCAGAAGAAAGAGCTTGTGGTTAGCAGTCACATCAACTCCAGACAACACACATTTTGATGAGTACATTATAGCAAATCCTCAGCTTGGATCGCATGGAAGTTCCACATCTTTATGTTTTTGGTGGAAAAACTGTTCTGTGTGTAACTAACTTTCAAAAACCTTTGTGGCACAAAGATTTCACTGTGTGAGGGTAAAGAAACAGCATTTACACCTCCTACATTCTTTTCAATGAGCCAAAATGTGGCTGAGAAAAACAGGTGGGTGGAAGGTCAGAACACTGATTTTGGAACAATGGTGAATTTCAACGCTTCTAATTTTTTATTTTTTTAAATCAATGAATTTTCACTGATAAACATCACAAGGTATGATGTATATAATCAGGAAGAAAACACTTTTTTAATCATTTTAATTATAATTACAGAAGGTTTTTATGGTTTTCTTGTACTTAGAAAAATGCTAACAGCAGCAATACGACTTGACACAGTACAGTAAAGACATGCTGCCCTTTACCTTGGTCTCTTGATGACTGTAGGTGAGATAAGCTATACAATCCAAACTGTCTTCCTAACATCTATTTTAATTGGAGATAAGATTTTGTTTGGTCCTGAAAGAAGTTTACAGTTGCATTTTCTCAGAGTCAAAGTTGATACTAAATAGGATGGCAAAGACATATTTCAAAAGAGAAATGAATGAAAAGTAAACAACAACAACAAAAAAACATGGTGTAAAACATGATGGATGAGTGAATTAGCCCAGTTTACAGATGTCAACCTTGATAGACAAATCTGGTGGTTTGACCCCGTAACTTTATGTTTCATGAATTTTATTAAATCATATTATTTACTAATTATGTTGTATGTCAAGATATAAACACTGTGTGTATACATTTATCAGACATCATATGACAGATTTTAGCCTCAATCCAAAGTTTCATTGCTGGGAAAATCTACTGTAGTTGTAGAAAAAAAAAGATTAAAAATCTTTCAATCAAATTCAAAGCTAAAAAATCTTGATATACTGATATTCGTACTATATGCAACCCACCTGTTAGTATTTTTCCTTGTGTTCTTCACCTTTCTGATATCTGGTACTTTCACGTTGAGTGAGAACTAGTGATGAAAAATATCTAATCATGTTCCACTCTCATTCTGCTATATACATGATATACACTTGAATTTTTCCCATTTAATTGGTTCAGTATTTAATTTTGGGGCAACTTGGCAGGAGATTGGTTTATTACTTGGCAGTGACATTACTTTATGATGTAGGACATGCACATAACCCACTGTTTTACAGCCTAACTGCATAGAAGATAAAAAAGTGTGTGTATGTGTGTGTGTGTGTGGGGGGGGGGACTTGAACCCTGAACTCTGACTTTAGTCCAAAGAAAGTTAAAAGGAAATTAATGCACTACACTCTGTTTCACTCTATTTAAGATGAATAATGCCACAGAATAATTGCTACTAGATGGTAGCCACAGCTTATGTTTCTATTCGTTTCAAAGCATGTCAGTAATTAGACTTTATTTAAAATTAGCTCCAGTCTGTCCATTTAAATGGGGTAACAGAGCAAAGTATGAATCAGGCTTTCTGTGTGCCCCGGCAGAGCAGCTGGTCTGACAGATATTAGCTCCTTTAGTGTGCTGACCACTTCACCAGGCCTGATAATATAACTCTGAAAATTGGATATGGTCAGTGAGGGACAAGTGGAGTGAGGAAATCAGAATTACTCCTCATTTGTATGTGATTTACATTTTTTCCACTGGTCTTTAAAAGGCCAGCATTGGACTCAATAAGAAGATTAAAAGCAAATATAGTTTTGACAAACCAGGGGCTTGGGTGAGAGCTATTCACTTTCACGTCAGCTTTAAGTCGAAGACTTGCTGCCAGGCCTGGTTGCTACTGTAGCTTATTGGGGATTTAAGTGTCTTTTTGGCCCATGTTCTTTTAACCAGCTGCACTGTGTGTTATTTTAAATCAGCAATAATATGTGAGCCGTGGGATGAAGAAAAGTAGAATTACACAGAAGTTGTGACCCCAGTGGCTACAATAATATATATTACAGAGATTCATACAACACAGCATATAAGACCACTGCTACATTTTAAAATTTTATGTAAGCAAATGAACCATGATGTTCTGAATTCACAAAAAAGAAAGAAAACTTTTTGTCATCTCATCAAACTGATTTTGAGCAGAATAAAAAAAACCACTGGAGGTATTTTCAATATCAGTAGTTTATTTTTATCTTAGTGGATAACAGTCATACGCTCTGACCTTTCTGAATTGTGTTCAGTCTTAGACTATGTTGTCTCCATGCAACCATATGTCTTTATCAATTTTAGTGCTTTTAATGTCAAAGACTTTGAGTTTCTTATGGTTTTAAGGTTGAGAGAACTAAAACAGGCTGATGGCGAGATCCCACCAAAAGCCATGACAGCATTGCACTATACTGTCTCCTGGCAAGGGAATGCGTGTCACTGGGACATACACCCCGGGGGGCAGTCAAGGATTGAAACCCCCTGTTATTTGGTTGACAGCTGACCAAAGTTACTCATGACCCTTCCAGTCTTTGCAGCGACAGTTTCACCCCATGAGCTTCCTCTACCTGACTGGCAGAATTCCAGTAAGTTGACAAACACCAAGACTGACCTCTGCAAAATGATGTAGCATGTAAGCACGTCATGGACAGCAAGAGTATCTCCTGTAAACAAAATACCACTGTGTGTGTTAACCGGCATTAGATGGTGTTATACGCCCTAACAATTTAGCTACATTTGTCTTTGTTATTTTTACATGATGCTGCTGCTGTTGCTGCTTGTTTTACTGAGAACTACTCTTTGTTTGTTGTTATTCTTTGAAACCTTTATACCAGCCAAGGTTATTAGAGTTAACTAAAAGCAAACTAGGTGTGGGAAAAAATGGTCAAATTTGTCAAGGAGACTGGTGCAGTTGTTGTTTGTATCTGAAATGTCTACATGACATAACATATTTCTACTGTAAAAGATATTCTAAAATCAAACAATGAAACTTTAATAATAATAATAATAAAAACTATAATGAGTCTGACACTGACTCAGTTCACGGTAAAGGTATGGAATGAAGTCAGGATTCTGAGGGGGGCTATAAGTCAGCACATTCTTTTGTAAAAAGCAAACAGATACTCTGCTCTCTATAAAGAGGTGGGATGAAATACTGAATAAATAAAATGTCGTCAAAAGACAAGCACAGAGACGAATCTGAGAGCTCTACACAGAGTAAATCGAAAACAAACTATTTCCTTTTCCTTTCATTCCATCTTCTCTCATGATGGCAAAGCACTGATAGACTGTGGAAATCACCTCTATAGTTTGATATGCTTCCATGCTCTCTGCCTTGCAAGAAAGCTGAATAATTAATGTGACTGTTTACTAAATTTTTCCTTTTTGTTTTGTATTGGTAATCACCTATAAACTGAAAGAATGCATGCTTTTTGTATGCCTAGTTCTGCTTTAACTTTGGGAATAAAAAACTAGCACATTATTGACATTACAAGGTCTGTTTTTCCTCTGTCAGGCCTCAACCAGGCTTAATTGGCCATACTTCAGAGGGACAATGATCCTAAGCCAGAGTTGCCTTAGAAGATTATAAGTTGTGTGCTTGCAATCCAGCAGACGTAATTGGGTGCTTAAAAAGTTAATAACTTTTGAATAAAAGTGCTCGTCAGCTTTTTAGCGCATCACATGTAATCTGTGACCAGGGCTCCAGAAGCCTGCATGTTAATGACGACTATAGGGATTTAATTAAACCATTTTGCTCCCCTTCCAGTATATTTGACTTCGTGTTTCAAATGCATTCCAACTTAATTTCTCAGACATTATGATTTGAATAATGTCTTTGCATAAACCACTTTGAATTTAATTAAGATGCCTGTTTGTCTTCGGAAATCAACAGATGCCCTACTCTTAGCTCAGAATGGGTTTTGCCATGCAGAGAGGCGAGACAAAAAGAGCTTGGCTTCTGAGGATTAAAAAGTTTGTTGCTAAAAATTACATAAAATATAAATCCTTAACCTTTGGCATTACATTTTCTATCTCAGCAATAAATACATAATTACATATTTAGGTACTAAGGACAAGAGAAATCCAATGATGGTGACTGAATCATGCTGCCAGGAAAGTTGTGCAGATTCTGATGACAGGCTGCCCTTAGGTTTGCTTTCAGTGGGGAATAATTGAGTAATGAAAACGCAAATCAGATTTCTTGAAAATGAAAAATGGATTTTTCCACTGTGCATACAGTTTTGTGGGAGCTGTAAACATATAACAAGTCAATTCTAAGCCAGCAAAATGCATTTATAAGGCACTTTTAACAAACAAGGTCATTGTAAAATTCTTTACAGCTCAACAAAGCAGCAAAACACATGACTAAATACTAAAGGAGGGTACTTTTATTTAGAATATTTAGAAGCGTGAATGTTTGAGTGTAAAGCCCCAACAGTCCACAGTGGAATACAACATAAACCACAGTGCACAAAGCATCAGGGTTGCAGTAATTTGCACAGAGGGGATCAAAGGTAAAGTAGTAAGCTGTTCTAAATTGGGGGTGTTATATATATGTTACCACCTCCTGCTCAGCGTCCATTGGAAACGTCCCCCCCGCCCCAGAAGGCCTGTTAGCATACACTTGATAGCTCTCCTTGTTAGCTCTATGATAAAGCCGCAAACAAACAGAAAATCCAGAACAAAGGTACTCCTGAACAAAGCAGGACAATGCTTTGTTCTGTATTCCTCAACCTGATAAACAGTAATAATCATAGTAATGATGTCTGTTCAAGGACGCTTGGGAGCCAGGGAGGTGGATAAGGGGATGTGCAGGGGGGGTGCGGGAAGGAGATGGGTGTTGTTAATCTGAGAGGATGTGTGGAGTTTAGAGGGATAGGGAGGGGTGCCATGGCTGCTCACACTGAGATAAGGCTGCCTTCCTGCCACTGGTTACCACAGCCTTAGCCTCTTCCCAACAAGACAGGGCTAGCTGCTCCCTTCCTAGGCCAGGGATTTTTGCCTGTGTGCGATAAGATGCTCCTGAGCATTGCAAAATAGCACAGGTATTAGCCTGCCCTCTTCTTCACAAAGGAATGCCGCGGCACAGCATGAGGGGACGAAGAGGATGAACCTAGACTGAAGCCAGCCACTGTTCTGGGTGAACAGATAAGTGGTGCTCCGACAAAGGGCTCAGAGAATGGAAGAGGTGGCCAGTGGCACCCCTGCTGGGCCAGATGAAGACAAGCTCACCACGTAGTCCCAAATTTCACATCCCACTTTTTGGGCTTCAAGTATACATTCAGAAGATGTACAGATTAGCTCAGATGTTTTCCTTGATGCTCACTCAGTGATAAATGTGACATTGCATCATTATTACATTCATTATTTTTGATTATTTTGGCTGCCAGATTTAAGAGCCAAGAAGGTAAAGAGTAAGCAAAATAAAGACATGAGCCAATTTTTCAACCATGGACAAATAAAGAATGCAGATGAGTAAAATGTGTGAGATTTGTGCATTTGATATAATTAATATGCCCACACAGCACAAAAAGGCCACATTTCAGTGAATGGAAACTGATAAACATTATGATCTCTGATTTCATTTTCATCAAGGAGATGCGACATCACTTGGGATTTTGGTGGGAAAAGCATGACAGAGAGAGGCAATGGCAATGTTTATTTCCCTTCCAAAATGTCTAACATATTGCAAGCTCATGATTATACACTGATTGTGCGTGCTGTATTAATTAGTATTCCATAACACGTGAATGTATCAGAGTAAGTCCCTGCATCACGAGCCACTTCTCAATGAAAAGAAATGAACAGATGTCCTAATCTGCTCTACAGTGAGTCCAGGCAGACTTTAATTACAGTGTGCACAGTAGCACAAGTGAACCTGCCTGATTGGAGTAAACAGTATGTGATTGTCAGCACATTACTTTCCCCCAGAAATAACTTTTGTTTAATTAAGGACTGCGGAACTTGTGTTTAAAAGATGTGCTTCACACAAAACACTATCACTGTCTGCTAAGTAAGCCACAACCCAGCCATGGACATATTGCCAACGGTGCAGAGTGTTTCATTTAAGAATGTACTTTCAGGGTGACCACTTTAAGTGCCCCTGTCAACTGCAGCCCTGACAGGCAGAGGGAACAGCTCATTGCACCACTGAGAGAAACAGCTGCTGACAAAGACGCAAAATGAATCACTGTTAATGTCAGGTGCCTGTAATTATTCCCCCCCCCACACCCCCCACCCCAATTTAGAAGCAGTGGACGCTAAAATTCAACACCCATGCTGCTCATATAAGAAATGTATATGTTTTCCTCCTCATATCACCAAATTCTACCTGCCATGAAAATAGGTTTGAGGTTTCAAGGGAAAACTGCCAAAATATGTCTGTCAGTTCGTTGCGTGTGTTTCGTTGTGAGCTTATCTTTGACTGCAAGAGGCTGTCATACTTATCTAATCTTTCAAATATAAGGATTTATTTAGCTGACTGAAGTATTTTGTTTTCGTATTGTGGTTAAGATGGGCGCTGTTTATTTTTTCCTTGTTTGAACACTGTTCAGGTTGCATTTTACATAAATGATTGCTGCATGAGATAGTGTAGACTATTAAAATCATTGTGCTGATAAAGATGGCCTACAGCAAGCTGCCAAATACACAGGAAAATATGCTCTCTGGTTAATTAAAGGTTAGCAAGCAGTGATGATAATAACACCGCACATGTGTGCGCACACACACACACACACATCATACTTGGTAACATACTTTAAAGTGGTCATAAAAAGTCTACTTGTCAAAACTCTAGTCAACATCTTGGTGAACATGAGACATTCTAGTTGACAAAAATGTAGGAAATGTCAGGGACAGAAGGTCAAACAAGAAAGCCAATTTTTATTTTTAATAAACTCTTACAATAAGAAGCCCAACTTCGGTTACTCGGTGTAATTTGAAGTCACGTCCATATGTTTTTGAACAATGGTAAATTGCCTCTGTGCACCACCGCGGTGGATTTGAGTTTTCATTCAGTGGGCAAATTAACAAATTAAAGGAACACATCAGATCTCAATGGGGAAAAATCATGCTAATATCTATACTGATATGGACTGGGTAATGTGTTAGGAACAAAATCGTTTGGAAATGAAAAATATCAACCAACAGAGGGCTAAATTCAAAGACACCCCAAAAATCAAAGTGAACAAATTATGTAGCAGGCTTGGCCATTTTGGTAAAATTTCATCGCAGCAACTCAAAATACTTTGTATTGTCCACGCCTGCTTGCATGCATGCCCGACAGTATCGGTGCATACTCCTAATGTAAGAACTGATGGTGTCCCGGGGGATCTCCTCCCAGATCAGAACCGGGACATCACTGAGCTCCTGGACAGTCTGAGTCGCTTTGATAGATTTACTTTGGGTTTTAGATGGTTTCGTTCTCTTGGTTTGGTTTCTCCTTGGATCTCATGTTGAGAATTCCAGTGAGCAACTATATTTGCTCCTTCTACAAGCTAATTTGCACAAGGACAATTCTACAATATTTCTTTGGGAATATTCTGCAATATTGCCTGAGATGCATTGTCACAAATCACCATAAAACCTTATACATGCCAACATATCTTTTTTAGTATCTAAGTACCACAAAGAAAAGCAGAAACTAGCCAAAATTTTGCTGAAATCTAACTACAGCAGTGCTACAAGGCTGTTCAATTCTGCTTTTGTTCCCTTTTGAAAATCTCTCTTTGTATGCTCGGTTAGGGTCAGGTGTCTTTGTTACGTCTGCAGCGGTGGATAACAGAGCCATTTCTTGTCTGAGCACATTTTGTTCTTTTCTTTGAATATTTTCAACATTCTTGGCCGTTCGCTCAAAGTAAAAAGCATCATGCATGTCTGCGCCCATCAAAAGTTTTAGACCACACTGCTATTTTTATCTAACTAATTTTTTTTTTTTGTAAATATAGGGAAAGTACAGCTTTATATTAGTGCATTATACAGAAATGTAATGTGTCTACAGTTCCAAACACTGGTGGTGATCAGATGGAGTGCCTTAAGCACCTGTTTTTAATCCTCAAAGTTTGGGCAATATGGGGGCTTATTTTATTAGAGTGCCATGGCAGTGGGTGATTTCACATTGCTCTCATACAATATTAATTGCATTGTTTTCCAGCAATATGAAAAAAAATGACAATAATTAAAGTTATAAGGTCATTAAAAAAAAATCACATTTATTTTGTCTATTTTTTCTTTTAGGAAATTACAAATAAAAATCTATGATTACTTTTGACAAGTCTTCTTCGTACACAAGCATTCCAAAGTAAAAATCATTTTTATTTTTCAATACGGAAAAAATGAGTATGTATGTATGACTGTACTTAAGAATTTTTTTATTCTTATTCCCATAACATCAAATACTGCAGTATTGTCAAAGCTGCTGCTGTCAGAGGGACATTCACAAAGTGTTCATGCCCTGATTGCCTTGGCACATCAGGTCACTGCAGTGGTGACACTGATCTAAGTTTTCTTTCAGTGTGAAGGCTTTCCACTGCGAAGGGGCAATGTGTCAACCCTAATTTATTATCTTTTCATGAATGTCGCTGAGTAGTTTTCACTGCCTAAACCTAGTGAACTAGTTTATGGAACCTAAACCCTCCCAAGCAGCTGGTGAAAATGAAAGAAAAGTGAGTGAAAATGGAATCAATCAGAAGCGCAAACCACAAACGTGTCACTTAGGCCACTGCAAAATGACAAGGTTGTGGTTATGCAATGGGCATACCGGGCAAATGCCCAGGGGCCCATCAAGGAAGCAACAGTGTCTTAGCAGCTGAGGCTGACGTCCTCCTGCGTATGAGAACTTTACGAGTGACCACAGTGAGGTTGCGTGATCTGGCCTTCCAATTACACACCCCACCCCCCCACCCCCCCCGGGCTGACAGTTGAAGGGCCTACAAAACATCTGTGCCCAGGGGCCTGTAGTTTGCCAAGTCCTGCTTCATGCCTTATACCATTTTGTTACACTTTAAATATAAACTGAACTTTGGTGTTCAGTATTGTCATTTCCAGTGAATTAAAGCACAGACAGTCAAAGAGCAAGTGGTACATCTGCAAAATTAGAAATATTTATTTTGGTTGTTTTATTGCTTTTATAATTATTAACGGTTATCACAGCAGCAAAACACTGAAGCATAAACTGAAAAATCCATAAATATGCTAAACTAACTGACATTTTTTAATTCGGTGTACTGTATGTAATAGATCCATGGCTGCAATTATGGTAAGATGGAGACAAGAAAGATTGTCATCAGCCTTAACCTCTTGCCTTCTCTGCAGGTAAAGGTCTGGTACTTTCCGGTTCACCACAAGCCAATTTATTTACAGCCCTCCACTTGTGGCAGTGTAAATATTCTTCATGAGAGAGGAGGCTGTCACCAAAGCAACACACTTCATCAAAAACAACCCTTTCTTGTCAAAGGCTAATGTGAAGGTGTATATCACGCCAGGCGCCCGCCCTCTGAGTAGTGAGATGCAGGGATTGTTATGAATAATGGGACTCCCAGAGGGACTCTACACCTTCACTGAGTTTAAGTCTTCAGTTAGAAGGTGACGCATAGTCTTAGCTGACAGTAACCACAAGAAGCAGTGGGATTGTTATGGTACAATAAGCTACAACAAGAATCAGTGTTTATCAGGGTAGATTTAAGGATTCTTGCCACTTATTACATCATACAGATTCCTCATGCCAGCAGGGCCCCAAAGGCAGGTCATACTGTGATTCTAGAAATGAAATTTCTTACCAGTTATGGAATGACACATCTGCCTCACTATAACAGTAATCATAACAGTAATGGTGAATAATGGGAATAATCGTCTATATTTTTTCTGTGTTGTCTGCAACTAGCCTGAAGTTTTCAGTGTGACCTCCTTAAGGAGCAGTTATTGGATTAGGCTGTCATGCCAAAGGACTGATGCGTGATCAAACACTTTATTCTCCTCTGCAGTCTTTATTACACACAATCCTTGAGGGAGGATGTGACTCATAAAGAGCTGTTATGAATCACTTACAGATGGATGCTCAGCCTGCAGTTAGAAATGGACAATACAATATGAGTTGGAAGCATCTAATTTGAATCATTGTGTGACTATTGCACCATTATCAGTTCACTTTCATCAGGTTGTGAACCATTAGCATGGTTTTCATAGCTATTTTCCTTCTGTGGTCTCTAAATGGAGGTCTGGATGAGGCCTGTGGTCTATTTAGAGGGACCTCCTGGGGTCTAATGAGCTCACCACTCAAGGATGCATAATTTAACCATAAGCCTCATTCCACGGTTCTCCATGCTACAATAACTGAAATATTCACACTTTGTTTAAGCCGATACATTTATAGATCAATTGACATCATGAAGAGGTCAAAGTAATTCAACAAATGTAATCTAATGATAAATAATGTTTTTGCCAGGGTGAAAATTCCTGACTAATGACCAATTTCTTATCTAAACATCACTATATAAATTTAGTCTTGTATTTTTCATATAATTGTGAAGGAGGTTCAGTCTTTTAAAGCTAATTATGTTGAATTGAAAGAAGCTGCTTATTAGGATGTGCGCGACTACTCGACTAATCATTGCTATTGTCACTAGTCGGTGTATTAGTCGGTTAGCCTAATTGTTAAGATTTTAATTGATGCCCAGTGGTTGTCCTAAATGTTACGCAGCCATCTGCCACCAGATGGAGCTGCAGCCCTAACATCATTATAGAAAATGCCATAACTCTGCTAATCTTCACCTGATATATTTATTAGGTCTAATATTGTTAGTTATTTATAAAGTTTTACAACGTAACCTGAAGCGCACCTCCCGAGAAACACCGTCATTTCCTTCTGTGCATTTCCGGCTACTTCTCCCAAGTTTGTACAAAGAAGCGAAAAAGATTGGCAAATGTGTTTGCACCTTAAAAAAAAAAAAAATCTGACCACAGCAAAGAGTAGGACCCAGGAGGGAAGAAAGTCGCAGTGTTTGCTGAAAAATGCTAACAATAACAATGTATTTACTCTACACAGACTTCCTGAATTTGTCACCAAACTTATCAATGATGTGCAAAGACAGCATGCCCTTAACACCAACTTGAAGTTTCAGTTTATGGTTGCACCTACTAAACTGCTGAACCTCTCCTCAGTGAGTGAAGTACAGGACAAAGGCACAGTACCTCAACCCCAGTGTGCTGAAAACACTTTGACTTCAGCTACTGCTGTACGCCTTCACTTGCTGGAGGATGTCAGTTGGAGTGTCGATACTATCATCCTGCCTCACTGACACTCTGAGACCGTCAGGTCATCAAATGGACATTTTGGGCCAGCATCTTACATGTTTTCCAGTTTTGATTTGATGTAGAGCTAAAACCTCTGAGGCACAGTTGTGATATTGTAGTTATTTCACATCCAAGGATCCAATGAAGAGACCACAGTGAGAATAATGCACTCCCAAAACACAGATGCCAGTAAGAAACCACAGGGCATCAGGACTGTCTTTTGGTCTTTTAAGAGTCAGATAATTCTTTAGTAGCTACTGCTATGTTATTTGGACCACTGCACACTTATTCTGTACCTGAGAGTACTCTCCTGAGTTTAAGAATACCCTTTGAGGGACTACAGTTGCTGTCGAGCTGATCTCAGGGCTAGAAGACTGTATACTTTCAAAGAAAATACTAAAGACTGAGTGGGCCGAGTCCTGCTTTGCTATGAGACATTTTACTAACTTCACTACCTGTTGCCTTAGCATCTAATCATCTCAATAACTCTTAAAAAAGAAACGTGTGCTGCAGTAGAGCTCCAGCAGTATTTAAAACTGTAGTTTCATGTTAACACTAATGCATATAGTGCAAAGATGTTAAACAGTGGCGTATAGCAGATATAATCACTGAATAATTCTAATAATTCATTGAAATGAATGAAAAACATAAAAACATCATATGAAGTCATGTTAATTTAACAAATTCAGCATTCTGAAACGAAGCATAGCTTTGTGTGCAATTGATGTGCACTTTCTTTCATGTTAATCAAACAGATTTCTCTTTTTCAGTTAAGTAAATTCATTGGCAACTGATGTCAAAAAATATCTTAAGTGAGCTGTGCATGAGTTGATATTCAAGTAAAACTGAAAGCATTGAACAGCCAACATTTCAGAATTAGTAATCAGGGGTTTTGCTTGAACAGCCTTGCTCCATATTAACATGTAAAGTTTTATCTTTTCTGTTCATTAATGAATTCGTTTGGGGTTTGGGGGTTTTATTGTTTTGTTTTTTGTTTTTTTTAGGGGGGGCTGTTATTGTGTGCATGTGGGTGTCTTGTAATGATTTGAAGTACATTCTACTTGGCTATTCAAAAAAAAAAAAAAGACACCCAGTTTGACAAAACAATGCTGGGTAAACAATACCTCATCATACTGCCCACTTCTTTGCGGCATCTTCAAAAGGGATAATGGCACCTTTGCTAGAATGCAAATACAACACAAGTATAGAGATAATAATCTCATGAAACATGAACATCACCTCAAATAGAAATAGTTCTCTTTGTGCATATTTATTTAACAACATTCATGCAGAGATATGAGTCTTTTCTTCTTGAGAAGATAACCAGCAATGGAATCAAAAATTACAAGAACATGAACTTTAATTAAAATGACTTAGCTCATGCTATTATAATTAACTCCATTGATAATCAGTGTTATAGCTACATGATCGTTTGCAGAGGATTTGTTTGTCTGAAGAGGTTTATCCAGAATTTGTGTGTTTTACTAGAAAACATTTTACTACGTGACTGAAATACACCCTTGGTATTAAAGGAAGTGCCCTGCACTGGTTCAAATAACGTCCTGGAAGATCCCAGTCTGTGCATGTAAATGAGTCTTCTTCACACTGCATACATTTTTCATTACTATGCAGATGACACACAGCTATATTTATCTATGAAGCAGGTTGACACTAATCAATTAACTAAACAGTCTAAGTCATATCTTAAAGACGTAATGTCCTCCAGTCCTCCTCTGCTGGCTCACCCATGCTCTCTCTCTCCTCTCGCTCTGTGTGTGAAAGTGCAGGTGTGTGTGTGTTAACCACACAGTGCGTTTCAGGGCAGGTCCTACTTCTGCTCCTGCTCTGCAGTCCTGCACACCTGGAATTAATGAACTCACCTGTTAATAATCATCTGGTTTGCTGTCTGCTATGTAAGAGGATGGAAGACCTTCACTCAATGCCTGACTGTCAGTCTGGAAACAGTGAAGTTGGGTCCTTCTATCAGAACTTTTGCTTGCCACTACTCTGCCTTTGCCTCACCTGTTTGTTCTCCTCTGCACAGGAATCCAGCACTGTCTCTGAGTGAGTTACTGAGAGAGAGTTTTCCCTTTGGAGAGATATATCTGTGGTCCTGTCTGTACTGGAGCCTTGGATTTGCTAACTGGAAATCTCTTCTGCTGCATTTGCTTCATTGTAAATAAACTTGCTCACTGTATTCTGAGTCTGCATCTGATTCCCATCCACACTATAGACTATGACACAAAAGGTCTTGAAATTTTCTTCTCCTGAATTCTGACAAAACTGAGCTTATTGTACTTGGTCCTGAAAGTCTTAGAAACATGATGCCTACCAAGATGCTTACTTTGGATGGCATTACCTTGGCCTCCTGTAACACTGTGAGAAATCTGAGTCAGGATATGTCCTTCAACACTCAGATTAAACAAATATGTAGGACTGTTTTCTTTCATTGGAGCAATATTGCTGATATTAGAAACATCCTGTCTCAGAGTGCTACTCAAAAGCTAGTCCATGCATTTGAGCCTGGGCTACTGTAATTATTATCTAGCTGTTAAAATCTTCCTGAAAAGCTATCAGTTAATCTAAAACACAGCAGTGAGTACTGACAGGGAGTAGAAATAGAAACCATGTTTCTCCAATATTTGCTTTTCTTTATTGGCTCCCTGTTAAATCCAGAATTTAATTTAAAATCCTTCCCCTCATATACAAGGTCTTGGATAATCAGGCCCCATTATATCTGACAGATTTAATAGTACAATATAATCCTCAGAGCACTTTGCTGCTATACTTTAAGTTTAGTTGTGGTTCATAGAGTTCCCAAAAAATAGAATGGGAGGCAGAGCCTTCAGCTATCAGGCCCATCTCCTGTGGAGCCAGCCCCCAGTTTGGATTTGGGGGTCAAATGGCTCTAGTTTTAAGATGCGTAAAACTCTTTTTTGATAAAGTTTATAGTTAGGGTTGGATCAAGTGATCAGAACCATTTCTTAGTTATGCCGCTATAGGCTTAGGCTGCTGGGGACTTCCCAAGATGCACCTCTCCACTCCTATCTTCTATCGTTTCACTACCCTGGTGTTTGTGTCTTCTATTTCCCATTGTTTGTATTTTATTGTATTTTTTTTTAAAGAATAAAAACAGCAAGATGTAGAGTTGGTAGAGGTAAGACAAAAAAAAAATGGATAAAAAGCTTAAGCGCATATGGTAATGTTACAAACGTATGTTCCAGAACTGACAAGCTGGGAGGAGAATTTATTTCATCTTTTGATGCATTTTACCATAAAGCTTCTATCAGAGCATGAATTATGTCAGGATCTCACATTTAAACCCACATCTCATTTGGGAATTTTCCTTTGGATCATGATCAGACTGTTTCTTACTGTCCTTCTAGAAGTGGCTATTGTAAAGTCAATTAGCAGTGAACACCCTGGATCAAAATCTGGATACTTGGGAGAGGAGACAGTCAGTGTGTTGATTATGGGGCAAGTCATCCAGCTACACAATGGTCGGGAACATTGTATAACAGTTCATAGTGTTATGACATCATTAATAGAACTAATTTCAACTAATGTATGTTTGCTTTCCTCCAACTTTACAGTCCTGTAAATTGAATGAAACAAAGCATCCCAGACGTAGCACATGTACTCAGTGTACAGTACCAGTCAAACGTTTGGACACACTGATACTTCTTCACCCACTTCTCCAGATTTTCGCATATTCCAGCGCTGAGACGCCACTGAGTAAACGGTTTTCACATGTGTTCTGTGAAATCATCACCGATGCAGCATGTGTCAACACTATGAAGTGCTACTTCCATCAAACATGCTATACTGTGGTGAGATTGGTTAATGTTCAAAGGCCTGTACTTTTGTTCTGGAGATAATTCATATTCAACAGTGACAGAATGAGGAATTAATTATTTGAGAGCCATCAGTTTTATCCATCAGTTCATCTGCGAATCAGCACTTTGCTCAGCCACAATGGACCTGTCTGGCCTTACAGCACTTAATACCTTCATTTGGTAAATTTAGACATTTAACCATACCCTTTCTGAAGACTTACAGATGGCTATACACCCATTAAACTCCTGATATCTATCTGGCTGGAGCTCTCCTACTAACACCCACTTAGAGATAGCATTATGGTTTTTAGAGCATTGAAACACATAAATCAAACACTGCTATCTGGCCAAAGTCAACAAGGTGGCAAAAGAACTTGTCTTCAGGGGCCTGTAGGACAGAGCAGGTTCAGCTCACTTGGGACATCTTTGTCTTAATTATTAAAAAGAGAATCCAAAGCATTAAGTAAGCTCACTTAGGTGCGCTGCTTTAAGATCACAAAACGAACTCTTTTAGAACAATAAAATGGGTTGGAAATTGCTTGCAGCAAGACGGAACAAGCAAGGAATGCAATTGTTCCCAATGATCTGCATTTCTTCTTGAAGCTCGTCATAAAAGGACAAAACCATCTGATTCATGGGAGAGAATTATTGGTTGTGGGTTTGTACTAATTTCTAATTATATGGGTTTGTAATTATTTCTTTTCTTTAACATAACCTTCTCCGAGGCATGTTAGTTCTGCAGCGTGATGGCAGTGTGCCCTGATAAGGAATGAAGCACAGGTCTCTGGAATGCATTTAAGACAGCTGATAATAAGAACAAGGATTTCTACGACAGGTTCAAGCTGCTAAAATTGTTTTTCTAAGATTAGTGCCATTCTGTATGTTCGGTTTCTCAAATCCTCACAGGTGGTCAAAGATAGCAACCAAATTCTGGCTGCTGCAGTAAAAGTAAAGAAACAAGTAAGTGTTGTTTTAAAATTTGGTCAAAATAACCACGTATTACAAGTGGGAGAACTACAAGTTGAAAGAACCCCTCAAGAAACATCCCACCATGTCGGCAAGCTCCTAAGAGAGTGTTTAAGCCTTTAAACATTGGTTAGTAAAAACTGCTGGCTCCTGGCAGCTGCTCTGGCCTGTCCTTTCCTGAGACATCAGGGCCAAGAGAAAATGCCACACCAAAATAGCATTTTGACCTTCAACCCCGTTTTGTCATGTCTGTGAAACACTACATGAGGTCTCCCCAGTGAGCCTTAAGCTAAGCTGCTGTCTGTTCGCTGGTATTTCTTGAGATATTATGCTGATCTTTGTGTACTGTGTGTGAGACGTGGGTCAATAAAGCTGAGTGGCAGAACCACTGTCAGATTCTTTCAGTTTAACTTCGACGGCAAATTCTTCATTCTTGAAAACGAATGGATGTGCATACCAGGTCAAGAGCATGGCTAACTTAACGTGTTCCACTACAGAGATATGAATGTCAAGAGCGTCAAAATTGCCAATCACTGTGCATACATTTTCATCATCACCAGAGATGTGCTTAATATTCATCTGGGTAAGCACATAAACATTTTGTGAACATGAGAAGGCCGCGTCCACTGGCTTTCACCTTTTTTCCCTGACTTTTACTGTTCTGGATCCTTTAGTGGTAACATGGGTTTGGGTGATGTGGCAGACTATGGGACCGGAGCTGGGATCTGAGATGCCATGAAAACAGTGCAATCATGCATATGTATATATATATATAGTTGTGTTTAGGATGTATACACTGCTAAGTGACATGATGATCCACAATTCTCAACGTGGGCGAGAGCAGTAGATCTCGTAATAAGCAGTCCTTCTGTCACACATCTGGTCTATAATTTATCTCCACTCAAACCCTGCCTGTATCTGCAGCTAACCACACTTAACTGCGCCGCTTGGATCCCAACTTTTGTTGTAGATTTCACAGTGGCATGCATTGTTACTATTCATGAGAAGGTTTATCTGAGCTTGATGAGAACGCAGAAGAACACTGCCACCCGTACGCTGTAGTTGCTAAGTCTTAGAGATTAACAACACTGGAAGATTAATCAGAAAAGTTGGTGCAAATATCATGACTGATTTGCAAATCAAATTGGCTGCCTGTTTTCAATTCTACCCCTGAGCTCTCTGAAATCTTGCAGCAAGGAGTAAAACAAAAGTGCATTCTGGTGGTGTGTGATGGTTGTCTACCAAAAACACAATAGAACACATTTTAAATAATGGTGCATAATTGATTTACATTGGTTTGTAAGTAACCTTTTTCCTGTTTCTTGAGTTACCTGTCTGCTGCTCCGGTTCTTCCTGGTTTGAGCAAAGGAGGAGGCTGAGGGTGGAGCTGGTTTTAGTGCTCACTACTTCCTGTGGAGGCATTAGATCCTATAATATGGAGGGAAAATGTGCAGACCTAGCAGAAAGTATATGTATCTCAGCTATCTTAAGTATATTTGTACTGAGTCATGTTTGTATAGTTTAGTTGTTTTTTCATGGGAGCAAATATATTTACTGCATAATAAAATTAAAAGAAAGAGAAAGAAAACGAATCGTGATAGGAACCAGTGATATTCTTATGGTAACAATGAGATAATTATAATCAAATGAATGTTGTTTTTCATTTAAGTTGTGTAGTACCTGCTGTGAATAGTAGGTGTGTTGAAACGAAGCCTCAGATTGGCTGTTTGGGCACACATGCCTCTTATTGACTGAGGGAGGAACCGGAACAGCCTCTGATTGTTCTCAGGAATGAATCATCCAAAAGAAACATTTATCTTTCTTCAAAGTGAGAGCTTAAAAATTAATCTGAACCCCCGCCCCCCCAAAAAAAAACAAACTCAGAGGTGTCTTGAAGTGACACAATGATAATGATCTGCAGTTCCTCCACTGCTCTCATTTTAGCTTCTTTTAGCACTCAGCTTCTTCTCACTACTCTCACAACCACCTTTTCCAACTGCTTTAGACAGTTCTAATAGACTTACTGTACACAGCCTGCCCATTACCACAACTAAGTTTGAAATTAACTGGTGGAACATAGGTGTCACTGAAATTGGTCAGTAATAAATGGTCACCAGCCACCCCATCCATCAAACACATATGGACTATATGCATATCTTAAAAAATATCTTGAAATACAATCTACTTTGAATCGGTAACTGAAAAACAGCACTTTGAATAGGGATCCAATTAAAAAAAGTGGGGGTGTAGTTTAAGAGCTCAGTCCAGTTTCATGAGGGAGTTGAAAAGCAGTGAATTACTACTGCACGATGTAGTGTTTTCGACAGAATTGCGCAATCTTCCGCTTTTGCTTTTTGAGCACACAAAGAAATGATTGAACTCACTGTGTGCGCACAAGGATAAATATCAGTTCCGGAGACTGGACCGTCACAGTATTCCAGACTAGAGGCACGGGATTAAAGGAATCTTAAATACCTCAGATATGGATTCAGATCCAGCAGCTTTTTTTTAAAAAAAAAAGTCCAAACCCACATGACCCGAGTATGGATTTTTGATTTCCAATAACTGCCCAAGCTCAAGAAAACAACCATTTAACTAACTAACTAACTAGTTGCCAGATTGTTCCTTTTTTACAGAGATAAAACAGTCGGCATCAGGAAGCTAAAGTGGAGGTTTCTTAGCCAGGAGACTGTGGTTCATGTTTTATATGCACAAACCTAATGATACAGGGTTAGCAAAAGATCTCGGCTTAGGTTAAAATACTGTGATACTGCACATTGAAAGACCTGTTTTACTAAAGCAATATATTAATGATAACAGGCTTATTGATGATTCCTCATTTCCTGTGTCTGTGACAGCAAAGCTCTTTGTCAAGGAGCGCTGTGTAGCAGGCAGGTGATGGACCCAAGACACAGGACTCGGAAACAGGTAGAACTTTACTTCAGCTTTTATTTGCTGGTAGTGTCAGGGGATGCAGAGCTAGGCAGGGCCAGCAGCAAAAACTAGAAAGACTTACTAAACTAGACAGACTGACAGAAAAGCACACAGCGGACAGGTAGCCATAGACGACAACGTGATGAGGACAAAGGGAAAACACAGACAATTTATACACACACACACACACACACACCAGGGAATGAGATAATGGGGAACAGCTGGGCAGAACACACAGGAAGCAAAACTAAACCCAAAGCACAAGAGCCAAAGACACTATCAAAATAAAACAGGAAGTGGCAAACACAGAGACTGAGGCTAAGACATGTGAACCTAACACAAACAGGGGAAGGCAGGAATACAGAAAGATACAACAGCCCGAAACTCAAAAGTCAGAAAACACAAAACACCGTGTCAAACCCAGGACAGTGACCCTCTTAAAACGATTTGTCATTTTAAAATGATTTGTCATTTTAAGAGCTCTTATCTGGCCAGACAGAGCAATTCACCCATCACTGGTGAATTTAAAGCAAAGACTCAGACAATTTATAGCTATGACTCGGTCTCCCTTAAGCCTACAAACTACACCAGCACATTAGTCAGCAGTGAGAAATCACCAATTTACAAAAATCAAAAATCCTTCCATCAGTGACTGAAGGATGCCATTAAATCTATAACCACAGACAGCTTATCACACAGTTGTACACACAGTTTTGACAGTTTAGGCTGCCAGATACAAATCATTCCTGTAATATGGTGTCATGATCCTGGGTCTTTGACCCAGTGTTTTGAATTTATTCTTGGTCCTTAGTTAGGAGTTTCTTATTTATGATTTGCTATGTTCTTGTAATTAGATTTTGGATTATGTGCTGGAGTTTGTAGTTTCGTAAAATGTCTTTCTCCAGTCCTACCTTGTTGTGGTATTTAGTATTTTTGGAAGAGGCTTCAGGATTAAAGCTGCTTTTTTGAGTTCAGGTTCCAGTCCTGCATTTGGGTACACACTCTGTCTGCCTCACTGTGTTATGTGACATATGGAGTATTTGCAACAATTCAAATCCACTTTAATTTGAAATCTGCAAATTACCTGTTATCTCCCCAATCACAAAATAACAGAGGAGCTCAAGTTTGAATTACAAAACTAACTACATGAAAAGCCAAATACAGTAACAGCTGGAAACATTTGTCTTTTTTTATAAATACTTTTCCTTAATAAAAAAATGAGACTGTTTCACTTTTAGTAGTTTAATGGAGAGAAGGATCCCTTATCACCAAACATATTGTGATTAGGTTAAGCTTTAGAGCTGGACAAGTAGACAGGGTACACCCTGAGCAGGTTCCCGGTACACTTATACATTTTCCAGCTCATAATGCCTTATCAGATCAGGAACTCGAGTAGTTTATGACCATGTAGTACTGTAATAGTGTGTGTCACCAATATATTGCACAACTGGACACTTGCATATGCTGTAATAGTAATAATACATTATTTTTTTGTCTAGAAAATTAGTTTCATGCAGTTTCATGATGGCAAAAAGAAGACAGTCTGCTCCTAGCTTTAGATACAATAATAATGCATAAAAACTTTATTGCAAAACATTGATGTGTTATAAAATGAATATCAAAAAATCCTCTAACATCCTGAGCAAATTAAAAAGCCTTGCATTAATAAAAGCCTTAGGTTACCAAAATTTACCTTTTACTAAACATTTCAAGCAGGAAGAGGGGAAAAAAAAGTGTTTCACAACCCATAAGCTGCTAATAATCCTGCAGGATGTGTGACCATATTTGGGCACCAGGAAGTCCTGGAATTCCTTCAGGTGAGATATGAGGTCATCATGCAGGCAAGAGGGCAAGCTGGTGGGAGGGAGAACACACAATGACTGGTGTGTTAGTTGTTTCCTGTACTAATGTTGCTCTGGCAACCAGTGTGTATGACACAGATACTGACACAGGTACAGATTCGCAGAAAAATCATCTGATTTGGATCCAAAAACTATAACCATAAAAGTCTCTCCTCTCGCCTTTGGTGTAGGGGAAAAATCTTGTTTTTGAAAGATCTTCGGATCCAGTGTTTCTGGTAAGCAGCAGGTGGTTAAATGTCATTTTAACCCCTGAAGACAGAGAGCTCCCACCATATCAAGTTACCCCTCCACCTGCCTGAGAGGGGGAAACCAAAGGGGAAAGGTGGCCTGAGCTATTATTAACTCTTCATTGTTGGTGTGTAAAAAGTGTAAAATCTTTGCAAAAAGCTGTAAGGATTATAACCTTAAAAGACATGTCGCTTTTGTCTCCAGCTTTGCTCCTGCTGAGCTCCTCGAGACACCCAATTGCTGCAAATATGAACATGTTGGATTAAGGCCTTCTGTCTGCTGGAGTCCCTACAGAAACTATTTATGAGAAATGTTAGTTACAGTTGCTGCTTATTGGAAAAGCAGAATCATCTGCCAATTGTGGTCCTGTCAGACCTTTTCTTACAAACCCTTAAAATATTCTTTATGCTCTCTCTTTTTTCTCTTTCTGTTGCATTATGTGTTGCACTGTATAGTCCTCTGCACAGTAACAAGCATCCCTTTCATAAGCTGTGGTGTATGAGACTCAGACATCACAGCTATATACCGTGCCATGGACTTTAAATTGCTCGCTTTCTTCTTTTCTAATTGAGAGAGGAAGCAGATATACAAAAATTCTTGAAAATCAGCTTACCTTTACTACAACGTCCAGCAGGTGTTCATGAAGAACAGTTCTCGTTCTGACTTATTATCCATTAGTCAGAAAAAGGAGAAAAAAATCTCAGTTACACATGTAACCACTTTTTTTCCATAGAGAAAAAAGTGGCATATATTGGCACCTGCACACACACACACACACACACAAAAAATCAGTTAACAGTGTGTTTATATGTGCATCTACCCATGTTATATATATATACATAATACATTGCCCAGGTGCCCTTGCATACATATACAAACTGAACATTAAAACATGGAACCAGTGAACATAAAAGTGTAATTTCTTGACAGGATTGGGATTATCCAGTAGCAGCTCATTTCAGTGATACGGAACATGATGTAGCGTCTCTGCATTTTTGTGGTATTGAACTTGTTACCGCACCACCTGGGGATGGTGCTGTTTTTAAGGAGAAGACAGGCTGTCTGGATCTTTACACTACGCTACTGTCATCAAAGGGACTGAACGATGAACTTGGTGTAATGTTGTAACGTTATAGTTCCGTCTTGATTGAAATATTCTAATAGAAAAAGATTATTAGAGGCTTTATGGATGTTAATTAGGATTCATTTTATCAAACTGATGTTCTTGTTAGCCTTATCTTTTGATTAATGGCATACATACGTTTTCTTGGTTATATTTTATTGCTTTGTGAAACTTTTTTCTCCAAAGCAAAATAATTGTGATTCAACATCAAAATGTTTGCTGGGTAGACAAAATATTAATTGGCTTTGTGTGAATTGTGCAGAAATTGTCCTGGTTGCATCCAACTGTTGACAAGTTGAGGACAAGTTAATAAATCTGCAGGCCTTAGACCTCAAAAAAAAAAAATAAATAAATAAAATAATATATATATATATATATATATATATATATATATATACATACACACACACCACTACTTTGTTTGCAAATTAATGTTTGAAAAGAAAAATTGTTGCAGTCTGCAGTAATTTTTCTAGCAACAAATTTTCAGTTGAATGAAAGGTTACTTTGCTGAATTGTGTCTCAGCAGGTGGTTGGGGAAAATTACATTACTAACAAAATGTGTACAGGTTGCAGCTGGAACATACACATCCTGTATTTGTTATTTATGTTGTTGCTGGTGTTTTTTTTTTTCCTTTAATGCGGTCTACAGGAAGGTGTTGAGATGAATGTAAAACTGTGAACGCTGTGCTATTGTTATGGGGTGTTTGTGGCTCAGGAGGTAGCAAAGGTCCTCTACTAATCAGACGGTTGGTGGTTCAATTCCTGGCTGCTCCAGTCTCCAGTAGACTTGGGCAAGATATTGAACCCCAAGTTGCTCTCTGATACATCTGTCCATCATCTTATTCTTTTAGATGTCACATCTAAAAGAATAAGCATCAGGATGGTACTCACACAAAGTCACATAATAAACCCATTATGCCTTATATGAAGGTACAGAACTGGTGGAAAAGAAGTGGCCATCCTATTGCATCAGAAGAGCAGTATCATTTCCTAATGAACTGCATGTGGCAACATTTGATTCAGGTAACAGTTCCACTGTAGTGGTCCAGTTAAATTAAAAATAGATTAGCACAAGCATTGCTGTTGCTCAACTTTTGGATTGACGGACTAACCTGGAGTCAGTTTATGGAATCAGTACTTTGCTATACTGTGCAATAGACATGTGACACACATATGCCCATAAATACACTAAACAAAGAGTAAACAGTCCTTGAGCAGTCACATGGCACAATCAGCAACCATAGTAAACCGGTGCATAGGCTGGTTCAGCCTCATAAATACTTCTTTATTGACTTAAACGTGTACCACATCCACATAACCAGGAGCAGCTTAGCAACAGCAATGTTTTTGTTAAATGGAGTGGCAGGAGATATGCTGCAGATACAATGAAAGAAAAAACAGGTCTTTCTCAGATGCGACAAAGGTCTGGTTGAGTTTAGGCTGAAAACGTTTGCAGTTAGATTTAAAGAAGGAAAGATACTTAGTTTAAAAAGAAGTGCTTGACTTTGCCAACTCATCCATCCACTCTGATGTCACCCTACCATAGACTGTGTATAAGATGAATATCACTATCTTGATTTCACTCATTTGTTTGCGGATCCACATTTTGAAGCTTCAGTGTTAGGATTTTGGCTGCTGCCATCCTGATGTTTTCCTTTTTTATTTATCAGAACTGATTATATTTGGATGACAGGGCGAGGTGCTAAGTTATCAGCTAACTTTAGCAACCTTGGTTAGAAACGTACATCTAAAAAATGTGCAGGTGCATTGCACAGATGCAGATACTTGCTAAGTTAGGGTCCGTCCATCTGTCCGTCCATCGATCAGTCAGTTGATCCATCCATCCATCCAGGTACTGGAGCCGATCACATCCAGGTATATGTGTGTGTTACATTTCTCTGGCTAGAGTGACAATGCCACACAGCAACCTCAAGTTGACCTTACAAACCCTGAATACTGAGTAGAAACTCTAACTACTGCACAGTATATCAAAGTACTGATTCCAAGTTGGCTCCATCAATACAAAAATCATAATTTAGCCTTAAACTAGCAAATTGTAGTTACTTCAGTAATAACCTCTTTGAGAACATGCAAACTCCATATAGAAGGGCCCCAGACAGTTAGCGGGTTTGAGCCAGGAACCCTCCTGCTGTGATGTAACAGTGCTACCCACCACCAGTTTGGGCTATGCTGGACACTTTAATGGGACCGACTCTGTCTTGGTGGCCATCTTTTGCACTTCCACGTTTCAGCTCCCCCCCATGCATTTTGCAGCTGTATACCAAAGTCAGCTGACTTCCTCCTTTATTCCCCTTAAGCCACTAAAACAATTTCACACTTAAATTTAAAAGTATGTTATTTAGGGGAACAAATCTGGAACAACTAATATGACTGTATAATATATATGTATAACTATAGGTCATAAAAAATCTCCTTGCACAAGCTAGCTGCAGGTTTGTTTTGATGGGAGGCCTCTTTTCTTTACCTTCAGTATCTAAATTTATAAACAGGTCTGCGGTGCTTGTCTTCCTGCGGGGATCCTGATCAGCTGGGTGTCACTGTGTCAGGCAACTGTAACTTCACCCTGTCACGACATCCGTAATGTGTCAACATGAGCATTAGGCACCACAGCGCGACAGTAAAATGATGCTCCATTGAATGGATGACAGCCAAACGGTGTTACAGTTACAGGCAGGCAAACCCCCGGAGGTCTGACATGATCCGCGTTTGCGTGTGTGTACTAGTGTATTTGAGCTTTGTCTCAAAAAAATTCAGTTCACACGCATGACTCATTTTCATCAGCAAATACATTCTAAAGGAAGAACAATGATTTTTAAAATGAAAATAGCATCAATGTGGCCTATTTCTTATTTAAATATCTAAACCTGTAGCACAATATAACAATATATTCAAAAACATATTTTGCATTTGAACAGAATAATAAAAATTCATGATGTATGTTTGGGATATCAGTTTAGTTACATATGGATGTTCTAGGAGAGTTAGACTTGCCTAAAGACAGCAGCAGAGTACACATCATGTGCCTGCAAGCTGATTAGCCACTGCAGTGTTATGTGATAAATTGACAGCCATTAATAATGACTGAGATAATGGTGTTATGCCTGGCTGACTGTGGAAGCAACACCGGTCTCCCTTAATGCCCTGACAGTCACATGTAGGCCAGAATCATGAGCAGAGGGACATAAAATAATCATTAAGATATTTTTGTCACGGGACAAAAGCAGTGTTTTTCTTTTTTTCCCCTCCCTCTACAAATTTAACCACAGATATATTCAAAATATTCAGGGTCAAAAAAGCTTTTCTTTTGCAACATTTCATGCTCATTTTTTTCTCTGAATTTTCAGCATCGCATGCTCTCCATCTGCAAACCGAACCTGGACATTAAAACAGGTAAATGCAATTAATTTCCCCTCTCTAATCAGATATGAATATGAATGAGCATAGTATTAAGGAAAGGGGCATCAACTGTTGTCCTAATCCCTGTGTCGTCATGGTCCTTGTGTCCAGGACCCACAGTTTTGAGTTTCGTGAGTTTGTTATTTTTATTCTGAGATTATTTATAATTATTTTCCTTGCCTTTTGTATATTATTCTATTGTCCTTTTGAGTTTTGGATATTTTATGCTTCTGTGCAGTGTGTTCAGTTTTGCTTCCGCCATCTTATTATCCCTAATTGTTTCTCATTTCACTAATTTTCCCTGTGTGTATTTATGCCCCAAGTTTTCTTTCTGTTCGTTGTCACGTCCTTGTTGTCGGCTTCCTTGCCAGTTGTGCGCTCTCTGGTCTAGTCCTGTGTTTGCTCCTGACCTGCTTTTCAGTAACCTTTGTTAACTTTGAGGATTGTCAGCAAAAAAAGCTGCATTTAGAGTTTGAGCTTTGTCTCCAGAGTCTGCAATTTGGGTCCTTTTCCTTCTGGCTACAGTACATGGTGCACATGACATATGGCTGCGTAACAGTATGTGTGAAGGCCAAACAATAATAGGTGCACGCAACAGGAAGTCTTGGCCCAGATATACATTAACCAACACCAGGGCACTCCAAATATTTGCGATTCTCTCTGAGATGCTACCAATAGGAATAAAACCTACATCTTATCATTGTGTTTACTGATGATTGGTAACTGCATAATTCCATGCAAATGGAGCTGTTGCCTGCAGGAAGAAACTGAGCGACAAACAATACAGTTACATGTTTGAACAAATGCTAGCGTGGAGCATTTCTTTGATCCCGGTCCACACGCACCATCAGTGGCAACCAGAGCATTTCCTCCCTCTGCTTCACAAACAACATTCCAGTCTTCATGAATCGTGATTGGCTGATTCACTAGAGATTGTGCTTACACTAAATCATCAAACTGTGTTTTGGCAACTGCAAACTATGACCAATTGAAAAGTACAATGGCTGCAGGGTAGAAATTTTCCAGTAAATCTGTGATGCTAGAGTTTTGTGTCACTATATAGCAAGTACATCAAGGTGTCTAAGAGGGCATGTTAGTTAGTACTGAGCAGAGGCAAGTTTTATTAAAAGTGAAAAACTAATTTTTAATAAAAGATAATCAGATGTTGTATGGGATGTTGAGACCATATAACTTAAACATAAAAGCTTGTTTCCTAAAATTTTGTACTCTGTATGGGATCATCAAGCAGACATTAGTGCGAAAGTCAAATGTATCGGATTTAGTATCCACAGTCTGTAGGGGATGTTGTTGTTCAATAAACCCAGGACAGAAGAAATTTCCATGATTCCCATGATTAGTAACATTTTGTCCTGTGGAACAAATGCCTGGGTTATAGCTCCAACTTGTTTTTTCATGTAAAAAAAAAAAAAAGCCCTGCAATAGCCTGTGAGGTGAAAAAAACCCTCAGAAGTGCCAGGACTGGTTGAGACATGACAGAAACATTGCTGTTTGGCACAAAAAAGAAATAAAATCAGCATTTATGGGATAAACTGTTCTTGCTGGAAATGGTCTGATTTGGAGATGAAAAGAAACCACCCTTTTAAAAGGTAAAAGAACTGCATTAATATTTCCAGAGAGTTTATCTTCAACAGGGGATGCAATTACAACAAAACGTCATAGAAAGCAAATTTTTAGTTATTTTTTTGTCATGCATCAAATTTGACAAGCATCTCATTTCTGATCTTAACTAGCCCTTTGTGTGGCATTGGCCTTGAAAGCACAACGGTCGTCCTGAAACTGCACAGGTGAACAAACACACAACTGGAAAAAAAATAATAATTTGAGGCTCAGATACAAAATATCTGAAGAGAATGAAAAATAAATAAAAAATTTTTTACAACTTGAACTGTTGATAGAGAAGAAAAAAAAAAGTTTCACACCTATACACCTAGCACCAGCACTGGCACTATCTTTGAATTGCACCTATTCACTTATACAGTGGGTA
>JAMQGT020013056.1:0-156290 GCA_024447675.2 Pterophyllum scalare | reverse complement strand
ACAGGAAGGCGTTTCACTCAAACTTGTTGCGTATGCCTGCTAGTTGGGTTGGATCGCATTCTCACCATAAATGAACCGCTCTGGAGCTCATTTGGAACCGGACTGAGACCGTCTCCTCCACAGGGCTGTTTTGGTTTGAACCTGAGGCCTCGTTTACACGAGAACATTGTTGCGTTTTGGCCTGTCGGTTACACAACAGCATTTTGAATCCCTGAAAATGGCACAATTTAAAAATGGGTTCCAGAACAGAGCGTTTTTTTTGTTTGTTTTTTTTCCCCAAAACACTCTCGGCATAAATGACATGGATGGATAGACGGATGGATGGATGGATGGATGGATGGATGGAGGTTTTCCTGCCACAGCACCTAACAACACATGTTAACTCAGATCTTCCTGACTTAACTGGCCACGATTTACCAGAGAAATCCAATATGAAATCATTAAAAATGTATTTAAACGTTACAATATTCGGTTTAGCTCTAATAGCTTATAGTTAGGGCTGGATCAACGACCCTGAACCCTCCCTTAGCTATGCTGCTATAGGCCTAGGCTGCTGAGGGGGGTCCCATAATGCACTGTTTCTTCTCATTCACCTTTATTTACTTGTTTATACTTCACTCTGTATTTAATCATTATTATTAATCTCTGCCTCTCTTCCACAGCATGTCTTTTGTCCTGTCTCTCTCCCCTCAGCCCCAACCGGTCACAGCAGATGACTGCCCCTCCCTGAGCCTGGTTCTGCTGGAGGTTTCTTCCTGTTAAAAGGGAGTTTTTCCTTCCCACCGTCACCAAGTGCTTGCTCATAGGGGGTCGTTTTGACTGTTGGCGTTTCTCTGTATTATTGTAGGGTCTTTACCTTACAATGTAAAGTTCCTTGAGGCGATTGTTTGTTGTAATGTGGTGCTATATAAATAAAGTTGAACTGAATTTAGGGTTGGGGTTAGGTTCACATTTATATTGAATTTTGACTTGGGTTTTCTCTGTGTTATTGTAGGGTCTTTACCCACAATACAAAGCGCCTTGAGGCGACTGTTGTGATTTGGCGCTATATAAATAAAATTGAATTGAATTGAATTAATATCCTGGTTCGGGCCGAGCTCCCTTACTTCTGGCTGCTCTCCTGCCAGCAGCACGTGGGCTGACCACAGTACAGGGTGGGACTAGCACAAAATATATATTAAAAGTGATTGTGGCCATCAAGACATAACTCATTGGTTTTTTTGAAGCATCAGTGTTTGTATATTGGCCTATACTGTGTTGATATTTGAAGGCAGTAGTGGTCATATTTGAGTAATTTACTAAACATTATCAGTCAGTGCTAAATATCTTGGTTAGGAAGCTGCATACACAAACTGTATGAGTCACAGATACCTGCTAATGAAAAAAACCCACACAGACATGAATAAACTAAAAACCAGACTTCATTAGGTGGAACGAAGAAGTCAGTTAACAAAGAACAAAATCTAACACTGAAGGTGTAAACAGACACTCAAGGAGCAAAGAGGGATCCTCACATCCAGGCCTTGAGGGCCGGTGTCCTGCAGGTTTTAGATGTGTCTCTGCTTCAATACACCCGAGTCAAATATAGAAGTCATTAGCAGGACTCTGGAGAACTTGACTGCATACTGAGGAGGTAATTCAGCCATTTGATTTGGGTGTTTTGGATCAGGGACACATCTAAAACCTGCAGGATGCCTGGATGTGAGGATCCCTGCTATAAATACTCACAGATAAAATCAGAGGAAACACACAAGAAACAAGAAACAGCTGAAACTAATCAAGGACAGCAGCAGAGGAAGTAAATCTGACTGTCAAAATAAAACAGGTAGCTACTAATCAGGGGGAAACAGAACAGAAACATGAACAAAGTCAAAACAGAATAATCCATATATCTGAGCCCAGAATATTAGAATAATATTAATAAACACCAAAGAACTCGGTCTAAGAACCAACACACTATGACAGGAACATCCAAATAAAATCAGAGCACTGCTGGACGGTCTGTTGGTACAATTAACCACACAGCAGCCGTATGATTTATCAGGCAACTGCATTCAAAAGGCTCCAGCAGCACAAACAGAGGTCCAGTTCAGAGACGCCAGTTGACCCGTTAGTTTGATAAACGAGCTTAATTATCAACAGTCTCACATCCTAAATTTCAAAATCAAAGTTTCTGGCAGACCACTTGGACCCCCAGATGCCATAAAAGCTGGATTTAGTATAAAGCAACAATAAACATCCAGTACTGATTTGTATTGAATACCCGGGTCAGGATCCAAAGCTCAGCTCATTTAATAAACAGATTATAGTTCATTTGTAGACCCTAAATATGGTTTTAATAAAGAGGAAACACAGTGGGACTCCCAGCTGAGCTGACAACAACACTCTCATTCAGCAGTGAGAGGCTCGACTGCTGAAGTTCACACAGAAGCTTTGTTGTAGAGATGAATTTGTTGATGTAGTGAATGCCCACTCAGACTGCCTCCTGCTTCCAGGAACTTTGGGTTTTTTGTAGCTGTGAGTGATACAAGAGCGCACATACTGTGCTGCCGCGTCCATGAGTCACCACAGTGACGCACGCCTGCTGAACATTTGCTTCAGCTTCATACGTACACAGTGGCAGAGCAAGAAGGAACAAGAAGGGAAGGGACAAAGCAGCCTCTTACATTTTATCTCCATGTGCTCCCATGCTGCATTCAGGATCACATTTTAAGGGGAAACAATTTGGGGGAGTTATATCATCTGTGTGTTAGAAAATAGAAGCTGTGCAGAGGAGTCTGTGCTTCAAACTGAATGACCAAAGGCTCCACGTCTGCAGATTCCACTCTGTTACTTTTCCAAGGTTTGACACCAAAAGCAAGCACACTCGTGTCTGTCGGCTTTATTATGTGCTTATAAAAGCTGGACGTAGCAAGCGTGTTTAGTGAGCGTCATCCGCGAGGCACCAAAAGCACAAATACGGTGCGGAGGTGAGCCGCAGCCGCCTGCGTCGGCGTCCACCTGTCAGTCAAAGCAGCGGCGTCTCTGATTTCACACCCTAACAGGTGAGTTATAAAACTGTCATCACAAAGGGAGGAACTACCCAAAGAGGCTCAAGCTGTGTTTCCAGCAGGTTCTAAACATGTTTGTTTCTGCTGTAATGATGGGCCTTTTCACATGGGACACAGCCTCAAGTGGACACTGGAGGAACTGCAGTTTTTGGCACTGCTTTCCTTTGTTTCAGCCCCAGAGGTGGAAACCTGGTCTGGAAGTCGTGGAGTCCCGAATGGCTGCTTGTCACCACCTTCTGATGCTATTTATAGGAGTGCAGCAGAATCTGAAGATAAGCCAAATAAAGTGCTGAAAATTACTTTTTATGTGATGCTGCTGCAGGATTCACGCTGCCCACCCCCACCTCCTCCTTACCCCCACTCCGTAACCAATTACCTGCCCTTCCTTTTTCCTCCTGTCACAATTATTAGAGCCGCTAGAGGGACAATTGATGCCGTTTTGAAAAACTGTTGGAGGTCACTTAACAATTAGCCCTTTTACATCTCCAGAATAGTGTTTCAGGGCAGGTCCAACCAAAGGCACTACCCCATTAGGATCATTTTCAAGGAAGAAAAAGTACTTACTCAGGGCCGGGTGCTTCCACTGGCTGACCCTAAATCATCCCCTGCTTTATCGTCCTCTTTGACTCCAATAATCACTAGAATTTACAAACTGACAAACATGAACAGGGCCTTTCTTTTCTCCAGGTACTCCAGGTTCCTCCCACAGTCCAGAGACATGCAGTTAGTGGGGCTGGGTTAACTGGTGATTCTAAATTTTCCGTAGATGTTAGCCATGTTAGACCTGTCCAGGGTGCACCTAGGCTTTCTCCCTATGGCAGCACAGATAAGCTGATGACCTCCACCACCCCACCACCCCACCACCCACCACCCCTGTGAGCTTGAATTGGATAAGCAGAAGAGGATGGTGAGGATGGATGGAAATGGAAACTAGCACATGAGACCATAATCTGATCATGTGAGGGTCTACGGAGGTCACAGATCAGGTGAGAGGTGGAGTCAGTTTCCTCATAGATATGTAGACAATTAGACTTCTTTACAAGCCAGATGAGTCGCCCCCTGCTGGCCATTAGGAAGAATGCCGGTTTAAGTCGCACCAAAATGCCTTTTGTGAAACGAGATGAAATGAAAGTGATTTTTAACAGTTTCTCTGTAACATTTACACTCTGAGTCATCAAAGACTGTTTAGGTTGGAAGACTTTGACAGGTAAACGTCACATTTTTCTGAACCTTTTTTCTCAGCTCGATGACGTGTAATTACATCCTTTTTGTTCTGTTTGTGAATTTCTTTTTTACTTCCATTCCTTTTGTTTTTTCCCCACTGTGTCAGAGTTGAACATACACCTAAGGATAGAAACATTTGCAAATAAGGTCAATAATATTCATCTTTATGTTCCCAGGTAATATAGAGACAGTTTTTACAGCACATATAACTGACTAATCTCAAAAATCTGAAGGTGCTGCATCAGTTGTTCCATCCTCACATCACTCCTTGTGTCCTAAGTGTGAGGATGCAAGTGGTGGACACGAGGATGAATAAATGAGAAGAATCCCAATCGAATGAATCTCAAGAGTCAGAAGGACTAAATGAAAGAGAAGGGAATGTGTGCAGAGCCAAAGCCGGAGAGGGGAGGAGGCGCAGGATCAATATCTAATTTCAGTGCTGAGCTCACTGTAGAGGCTTTTCCAATAAGGCTGGATGGAACACCAAAGTTTGAATAGCTGTGTATCTCTGTCTGCCTCTCGGTGCATCTCTGTTTGTCTCTTTGTCTTCCTTCTGTCCGTCTCTCCTTCTGCAGCCTCATGGGTGGACCACACCTCCATCTATCTTTAGGTCCACTGTCAGTGGACACAAGCTATGAGGGGTACTTTTAACGTCCTAACTTCCACCAGGTCACTGGGTTAAGGGTAGGGTCTGGGATAGTTAACATCCGGCCAAGAGTTATAACCTGTTTACCTGAGTTGACTTAAGTTTTACTTGTGTATCTAACTAAAGCTAATACCTGACAACATTTATTATTTATGAATGCATTGTTGTGTATTTTGAGACTTATTTGTATTATTTTCATCTATTTGAGACAACACCATAATCCCTTTATTAGACGACAGCCCCCATGCTCCTATTCTGAAAAGCTGAGTCATTGCTAACGCGTTAGTACTGGGCCTGCCCCACCAATAGGCTCATCAGGTTGCAGCTCAGCGGACTCCAGCTCCTCTGTTTTGGACTGTAGCTGGTGGTGGCAGTCATTGCTCTGCTTTAGAGATCCTCTGAGAGCTCAGGTCACATTTAAAACAACAGCAGCTGACCAAAGGGCTGTACATTTAAAATAAATAAAATGATATAAAACATAAGATAAGATGACAATTAAGACAGGAAACAAAATAATAAAACATAAGTAAAAAAAAAAAAAGTAATCAGTAATGTATCCAGGACTCATTCTGATTTAAAAGCCAAAGAATAAACATGGGCTTTAAAAGTGTCAGCTGTTGGAGAGGTCCTGATATGAAGGGGCAATTTGTTCCAGAGTTTTGGAGCAACAATTGCAAAGGCCAGATCCCCTCTGTGTTTTAATCTTGACCCCGGGACAGTTTGGAGCATTTGCTCACCAGACCTCAGTGATCTAGTGGGAGTATGCAGGTTTATAAGACTGGAGAGGTAGCAAGGCACTAACCCATGCAACGCCTTAAAAAACAAATAGTAAAACCTTAAAAATCGATTCTAAAACCGACTGGCAACCAGTGTAGGGATGCTAATATAGGGGTTATGTGGTCTCGTTTACGAGTGCCGGTTAGTAACCCCACTGCTGCATTTTGGATCAGTTGTAGTTGACGGAGTAGCGTCAGACTGACACCTGATTAGAGACTATTACAGCAGTCAAGTTGGGATGAAATGAAGGCGTGGACTGGTCTCTCAAAGTCCATGAAACAGAGAAATGGCTTCACCTTTGCGAGTAGACGAGGATGGAAGAAGCTAGATTTAATGACAGCATTAATGTGTTTGTCAAAAGTCAGATTGCTGTCAAAGATCACTCCCTGGTTCCTCACAAAGGGTTTAATATATATCTTTAAGAAATCATAGAGGTCAGAGGCACCAAACACAATGGCCTGTGTTTCCTGCTCATTCAAGTTAAGAAAGTTCAGAGCCATCCATGTTTTAACATCTTACAGACAATCCAGTAAGGCCTTCAAAGGACTCATAGAATGATGTTTCAGTGGCAGATAGATCTGTGAGTCATCTGCATAACAGTGAAATGGGATGCAATGTTTGTTTGTTTTTTAATTGAGCCCAAGGGGAGCATATAAATCGAAAAAGGGCTGGGCCAAGAATGGACCCCTGGGGCACCCCACATGAGAGCAGGCTTTTAGAGAAAGAAGTATCTCCCAGCCTAACTGTAAAACTTCTGTTTGTTAAATAGAATTTAAACCATTCAAGTGCAGTCCCTTTGATTCCAACAAAGTGCTCCAGCCAAGATATAAGGATACCATGATCTACGGTATCAAAGGCAGCACTAAGGTCTAAAAGTACTAAAATGGCAGAGTTCTCCGAGTCAGTAATAGTTAAAAGGTGCAGTTTCAGTGCTGTGGTGTGCTTTAAACCCAGACTGAAATACTTCAGTAATATCATTCTGGTCTAAGAAGGTCTGGAGCTGAGTCACAACGTTCTCCAAGAAGTGGCAGTTTAGAAATCGGTCTGAAGTTGGATAAAATGGTTGGGTCAAGCACACGCTGTCCCACTGTGGAAAAAACATCCGTCAGTAGGCGAGATGGAATAATATCCAGAGGACATCTCGTGGGTTTCAATTGGCTGACTACTTCATTCAGCAGTGAGACAGCACAAGATCCACGTTCATGTGTCAGGCCTTTAACTGCCAAAATTAAGAGTCCAAAAGATTTTTAAAAAATCATTAGTCATGGGTGCATTTAAGCAGCAGACATGAATATTAAAATCACCTAGAATTAAAACACTGTCATATTTCAGCATAATTCCTGCCAGAAATTCAGAGAAGTCCTGGATAAAATCCTTGTTATATTTCGGTGGTCGGTAAACCAGTGTGCACAGTACCAAGGTGGACAGCTTGATTTCAAATAACTGCAGTTCAAAGGACAAGGACAAGTTCGTTCAGAAAATCACAGGGATTGACCATCGGGGGGCCGCCAGGTAGTGTTTAAACTTAGCTGACATACCACTTCGTTTCCCCCATTTTCTGTGGCGTTTCTTGTTAGTGGGAAGACAAGGTGGGCCGCGGTGAAGGCACAGAGGTACGGTCTCCAGCACAGGTGGGATTTTAAATTCCTGAAGTCCTGGAAGCAGTCGATACTGCTCTTCAACGATGACTTTGATATTTAGAAGGAATTGGTGGTCATAAACCAGAAAAGTGGAGACATTATTGAAGGAAAACAAAGCGACCATGAGCAAAACAGGTAACAGCTGATGGCAAGCCACATGCACCGGCGCCATCTTGTTCCAGCTTATGTCCACAGGAACCAGAACTGGTTTGCTTCCTGTTAGCTCACTGAGGATGCAAGGATACAAGGATGACTGCAGTCCAAGATTGTGGAGCTTGTGTTCGTCCACAGGACGAGGAGTATATATAGTGTGATTTAGAGGTGTGCTTAAGGAAGTTTGGGTGCACTTCCAACCAAGATTTTTGGGTCATTGTTTGGTGTTCTGTTTACAGTGTTGGGGCTGGTTCAGGCCTTGTTGAATGTTAAGAGGTGAAACCAGAATTTGAAACACTTCCTCTTTTCTTAAGAAGTTTTAATGACAGAAAGCTTCCACTGCTAGAGTCCCACACTACAAACAACCATGTTCAGTCCAAATAATTACCTCCTGTGTCTCTTCCTGAGCTTTTCTTTGACCTCAGTGGAAAGTGTCATGAAGTCAAGGAAACAACCATCTGCACTCACAGTGGATGTTATTGTGTCTGTCTGCTGGATTCAAACTACAACATCCGGAAGGTGGACTAGAAAAAGCTCATCTTAGATACTTCACCCCTCAACTGTGGTCACAAGCTCTGGGTGGTGACTGAAAGAATGAGATCATGGATCTCTGAAGGGTGGCTGGCCCCTCCCTTTGAGATCAGGTGAGGAGTTTAGTCATTCAGGAGGGACTTGGAGTAGAGCCTCAGCTCGTCCACATCAAACCAGATGGCTGAGGTGTTTCGGGCATCTGATTTAGAGTCCTCCTGGGCACCTTCTCAGTGAAGCACATCCTATTGAGAGGCCCTGGCACAGACCCAGGACCGGAGAGATTACATCTCTCGGCTGGCCTGGGAATGCCTTGGTGTTCCCCCAGATGAGCTGGAGGAGGTGGCTGGGGAGAGGGAGGGCTGGGCTTCTCTGCTTGGGCTGCCCCCCCCCCCGCAACCCGGCCCCGGATAAGCAGAAGAAAATGGACAGATGGGCGGATGGATAAAGTTTACCAGTTCACAATGGTGATGTAGGTTTAGTGTTAGGATGTTAGGAGTATGGTATGGGTTAGTTTAAGATTCACCTCTTTTTATTGATCTTTATTGTTCTCCTATTTGGCCACCCACGTGGAAGTGCTTATGACAGATAAACTGCATGGTTCTTTTTGTTATTCAATCTGTGGTTAAAACACATCCAAACCCTTACCCTAACCTCGCCAGGTACCTGGTGGATGTTTACGGATTGGGAACTATTGCTCGCCTTCAGCCCACTCCACAGAATGTATAGAAAAACTGGACAGAGCTGAAAAGCCAAACCTGCCTTAAACCTGCATTCTTTCTAACAGCCAGCAGGGGGCGACTCCTATGGTTACAAAAAGTTGTGTAGAAGTCTGTGAGAAAATGATCCTTTGTCTCCCTCGATTTATGACCTTGATAAACACTTCCCTGGTGAGTTTGGGGTCTCAGCTGCTTCTTTCAAGTCTCACTGAACACAACATGAAGATCATTCCGGTCCTTATTTGAGTCAACTTGATTATGAGGTGGCCCCGCCCCTCTTTCAGTCGCCTCATTGTGTTTGACTCAAAGGTTTATTTAACCTTTCATCAGAAATGTAAAAGTACAGATTTTGCATGTATAAAAACCGTCTAACATCTAAGACGTGTCACATGTAGAAGCGTTTAGCGTCCATTAACCAGACAGTTTCCATGAAGACGGTTACAGATGGATGAATTTACATCAGCTTTTTGTAATTGATGAACTTGAGCTGTTAGGCAGATTCATTTTACTGTTTATAATACAGAGTAACCTGCCAGGTGGAACAGACTCAGCACGGCACCACAAATGCAATGGATCCACCGAGCTTCAATCATTTCTTTCCTCTTTCACTGCAGTCCAAACCACAGCAGTCAGTGCAGGATGGAGGAGTCGAAGAGGCGAGTTTACCTTCCTGAAATATTTATAAGAAAATGCACCAGTGCAACTCTGCAGCAGCCACAGCCGTGCCTCTCAGCAGCTCCTGCTTTCACATTTGTTCTTGTGCTCATTGTGCCCCTGAAAGCCGGTGAGAACATCAGGTTTACCTCCGTCACTCCATGCCTATGAACGTCTGCTCCACACGGGCTTCAGGGTTTGATTTATCTGACTGAAATCACACCCAAAGAAAGCTCGAGTTTTCACAGTCATTCAGCCCACTGCAGCAGCCCTTGAGTCATAACATAATGAGCACATACAGCTGACTCTGTTTTCAGTCGCCCTGCTCCTCCTCGGGTCATTAAAACCCTCAAATTCCCAGGAACAATACAAAGGTCGTGACCTCGGTGTCTTCGGTGGCGGCCCTGCTGCCGTGAAGACGTCTCCTCAGATCTGCTGCAGGACCGGCTTATCTCTGGTAGGTGTTTAACGTTTCACATCCCAGCATCCAGCGTGACATTTCCCTGACTTGATGATCAATGATGAGAATAGAGAGCTCGTTATTGTACTCATACCGAGCTTCCTTACTAAAAAGAGCAGCACAAGTTCAATACGGTCATTCAGAAACATGAGCACTTCTAATGGAAAGACTTGTTTGGTTGGTGCATCAAGAGAAAATGTCTTGCTCAGTTGCTGCACCCGCAGTAATATTGCCTCCTTCAGCAGGACCCCTTGTAGGCGTTTCACGTGATACTGAGCCGCTCTCGGTGTAATTAGTGACCTTTCTTCATTGGAGAATTCCTTCAGTTACAGGATGCTTTAAGGACTTCTTCCACTGAAGCCCCCTCCAGCACTTCAGTGGGATTCACATCATGGCTTTGACCTCCAGGGCTGAAAAATGAGGTCAGTTCTTCTAACGGGCACTGTCCCCACAGACCGCCGTGTTAAAATGCACATCTTTACAGCACAAATAAACATGTTTACAGCCTGATACAAAAATTAGATTCTTTTTAAGGCCTCTGCCTCCACCCTGTGACCCCTCCATAGCAGTGGTAACCACTGGTTGCTAGGGAACGTGGTGTATTTTCTAGCAGGTCGCCATCATCGCCACTGAAACTGTAAAAAAACATGAAAAAGTTCAACGAAAACTGGGAACGGAGACCTTTGCCTTCAAAGTAAAAGTCCTCATTTCCAGTTCCTGTTGGACTTTTTAAAGTTTCACTTCCACGCTGAGAGTAAAGCCAAGTGTTCACAGACGCATGTCGATCGAGCAGCCACGCCTCTAACCTTAAAAAAGTCTGAGCATGTCAGTTATATATGTCAGGCTGCAGGCATGTTTATCTCTGGACATTTTAACATGGGAGTCTGTGGGGACCGACGCAGTGCTGCAGCCTCTGGTGGACGTTAGAGGAACTGCAGATTTCAGCATCAAACGTCATTTTACAGCCACGGTTTGTGATGTTGGTGCTTTTTAATGCAGTTATCTGAAAAATTATATCTTACAGTGTGGGTTCTCTCCTGGTTTCCTCCCACAGTCCAAAGACATGCAGTCAGTGGGGTTAGGTTGTTGCCCGGTGGTGTGAATGGTTTCTCTCTGTGTTAGCCCTGAGACAGACTCACAACCCATCCTGCCTCTCGCCCTGTGGCAGCTGGAATAGGCTCCAGATATGGTCATTTCTGTACACCAAAACACAAACAAGGAAGCTTCCAAATGTGGACTGCAGAAACTGGCGGGTGACACCACAGTGAACATGTCCATCCTTTATGTGAGTGCACACACACCCACCCCAAAACCTGAGGCAGGTACTGGGCCAGCAGTGAATCATAAGAACCATCAGCTCACACACTGCACCAGTCCAGTTTGGCCTTTTAATTGCACCACCAGTAAATTGGCAGTGTGGAGGATTTGCATCCTGTGCACAGAGTCTGTGGTTCAGCTCATGCTGAGTTTGTAGCTGGATGCAGCTGCAGAGTCCCTGACGTGGACAACGAAGCCCAAAGCAGAACATTTCCACCAGCAGGCTGAGTTTGACCTCTGCTCCTGGTTCAGGAAGGCCTGGTCTTTGGCTGAATGTTCATCACCAAACTTCTTTTTTCCAGCACAGCCTCCCATTTATTGTTGTTCTCAGGCTGAATCCACTGGAGCAGCCAGTCTAAATAAATAAAATGATAATCATTCTGCATCACTTGCAGATGATTTTATGGTGGACTGGTTCATTTCAAGTGGTTCAAATATAGTTTGATTAGTCTGTGTGGTGCACCCATACAGTCTATGGATGCAGCTTTATAAGTCCACCCTCTCATCCTCCTTTGGCCACTTCAGGCTCCAAAACACCAACACGGTGTCGACCAAAACGCTGATGCTGAGGCTTCAGACACGTCCCAAACCAACGGGTACCATCAGTGGAGCACGAGCGCGCAGCTTTCCACTGAAAAAGAGACAAATTTCACTCCTAACGGCAGCTGAACCAGGTCTGACTGCTGGGCAAATTTATGACGTGCATCCAGACTTTGTTCAACTCCTCTCAGTGCAGCCTTGATATAGATATGATAGAAGCATCAGCAGAGAGGAGTAGGACGATTCTGGCCACTTTAAAGCTCCTAAAGGGAAACCATGAGCAGAAATGATCTGCTGTGAAGGACACGCAGAGGAAGAATGCAAACCTGAGTGTGGCTTTGAGCTGATTTCAGAGCAGCAGTAATGAATCTTCTCTTTGTCTTTCTGAAGTAAAACTGGCAGTAACAGCTGTTTGTGTGCTCAGTACATCTTTAATCTTCACTTGTTCTATATTTTCCCGAGCCTGCAGTGATTTTTTCCGTCCATACAAACATGTGTCATATCCTCACAGAGCATCCCAGTTTTCTCATGATTGTTTGATATGTGCCGTCCCTGCAGGTTTGCTGTGTGCTCGGTGCAGGAATGAACAGATCTTCAGCACTGAATCCTCAAACTGTGACAAAAATGAGCCTCTTTTTTTACCCTCTCCTTCTCTTCTTGTTTTGCACTGGAGCGCCTCTCACTGGTGACTGAAGGTACTGACACAGTGTCGCCTGTGAGCAGCAGCAGAGTGGATGTGACTGAAACACGGCATTACTGCCACATGATGGCTTTAAATATTTTATCGAGGAGGCCTCTCTGGAGATGTAAAATAGAAATAATCAGAATATATTTTTAATGAGTGCACATGTGCGGGGATGTGGCTGGTTGGAGCTGCGCGGTACAAACACTGAGGACGGGATGGAGCTGGAGACGAACTTTCCAAAGCATCACCGGAGAGAAGTTCTCCAGCTTCTCTTGGTTTCTTTTAGCTCTGTACTGCACTGCCCTCCTGTGGTTCATTTAAAGCACTGCAGCTCCATCATGACACTGCACCTCTGTAACGTGAGCAGCTGAGGCGGGTTATTACAGCTTTTTTGATTCCTTCAGAGCATTTGATTCCTTTTCTCGTGCATTTTGTATGAAGTTTATCTGCACCTGAACACATATGATGTGTTTTTGTCTGTGTGTGTCCGCACATGGGTCTGAGTGAGACGACCTGATGTCATTGAAAACAACTCTAGGTCCTATGCCTAACTGTGAGATTTATACATCTGATGTTAATTTCCAGCTAAAGTTTATCATTGTTGTTTATCATTATCTGTGGGGCTGATTTTGTGTCACAGAAAGAAAAAATAAAATAATCACACACAGAGGAGTGAGGGGTAAGATGAGCTTATTTTTTCTTAGGTCACCCTAAAGCTCAGGAAATATGAGACAGGGCTGAAACCTCAGCATTGTCCCTAAAACATCCACCCATCCATCCATCCATCAACACTTATCCAGGTCTGGGTTGCAGTGATCTAAGCAGAGCTGCAAAGACCTCCTTCTGTCCAACCACCTCCTCCACCTCTTCCAGAGAGACATGAAGGTGTTCCCAAGCCACTGGAGGCATATAATCTCCCTGAGCCTCCTCCAAAATACCTCACCTAGGCGGCATCCAGAAATATTCAGCAGACACATTTTTTGGTGATCTAGAAATAAATTTGTCTCCAGCTGTGACAGATGTGCTCAAGAAAGGACACAGAAGACTTAAACTGGGTGACACTTCTGTTTGGATGGATGGATGTGTGGTGGTGCCTATGGTGGGGCAGGAGGACTGTGGCGCCCGGGCTGGTTCTTAAGGAGAGTTACTACAAGCGGATTTGATCCTGGGGTGTGCTTAATGTTCCGTCGCGGGTGTGACACTATGAAAACAAAGTGGGTCACCACGATGAGCGGGCAGCAGGGGGCGCTGTGGGCGCTTCTTCTCCCAGGAAACCAAATAAGGAAGTGACGTTCTTGCGTGTGACGGTCTCACATGGAAACGTGAAGCACGGCGGACACCGGGAGTGGGTTCACGAGGGGCTCGGCAGGCGGCGGGACCGGGAGCGGACTCCAGAGCAGGTCGGTGTGATCTCAGAGGTCATAGACGCTCGTTTAAGACCGGAAACAGCGGCTAGGTGTAAGATAGTACGTGCCGAGCTGAAGAGAGGGGAGGTAAAAGGTGACGGAGTGCGACAGGTGGAGGGTTCGTGAGTAAAACTACACAAAACAGGCAGTTCTTTGTTACTCTGCGCAGGTGTAGGAGGCAGGTGAGGGTGGCGGGTCGTGAAGGTGCAAGTGACCGTAAGCAGGGCTGCTCGATTACGGCAGAAATCAGAATAAAGTTGTTTCGGTCCAGATGTTACCTGGAAGAACTTACGGCATATTTACTGTAACTGATTCAGTTAAAGGCAGAGACCTGCCCAAAGAGCGCGTCTAAAAACAGCTGGAGGCTGAAGAAGCATTAATAATAATAACAATAATAATAATAATAAGTAGAGGTTTTATCTGCGTGCAGACAGACTAAAAACACGCCTGTCCTGCACATTTAAGCCATCAGGGACCGGCCGCCTCCTTCCTGCTCACAAGACAGGCGCTGACAGCTGAGCTGCAGCCACACAGGCCAAATGTGGTGTGTGTGTGTGTGTGTGTGTGTGTGTGTGTTCCCCTTTCACGGTAAACAGGTGACGGACCTCCTGCCCCCTTAAATCGCTGCTAAAGGTCAGAAACTGGAGCTGCAGAGGCAGTGTGACCAGTTTGTTCCTGCACAGGTGTGTCTGTTTAGGCCTGTGTGGCTCACTCTTCTGCAGGGATTGGATGGGATATAAAACATTTGATTGTCATCATAACAATACCCGAACTAACAGGAATTGGGCGTTTAAATGATTGGCACAGGGGTGCAGAGTCAGTCCGACATCGAGGAGCGCCGCAGCAGCAACATCTCTCTTTTTTTAAGATCCTGAAATGAGTGCAGATACCTCCAGACACATAAAATCCACCAATTACACCAACCAAAACTGGAGCTTCTTCCTACAGAACCGGTCTAAAAGACTCCAGTAGCATAAACACACTCCAGAGGTCCATGTCCCCACCCCCCACATAACTGGGGGGAACCTGGGGAACACTAAAGACCAGAACCAGCTGGTTAGCAGCAACTGAAGGTTCACAATAAGAGCGGTCAGTGATGTCACACATTTAACCTCCTTAAAAAGCCTTGAAGGTCTTTTAATGTTTTTTCAGGATGCAGCCGTCAGTTAGAGGTCACATGTTTGTACGTTTTCCTCTCAGGATGGGGGACATAGTGGAGGACGAGGCGAGCTTCTACTCCAATGCTGAGGACTACTGGAAGGAGATCTCCCCCACGGTGGACGGCATGCTGGGGGGATACGGCAGCATCTCCAACATCGACATTAACGCTTCCAAGGCGTTCCTGCAGCGATTCCTCGGAGTAGGAAGCTCTTATACTGTAGCATGTTCGATTTAACACTTTGAATATTGGGAATATATAGTACAGTCAGACATACTGGGCATCACCTCATTGTGTAGTAGGGAGGATCACAGTTTCATCAGTCATAAATATGCCTTCACAGCTACCATGAACTCTTTTACAGTCCTTCAAAATAAGATGAAAAGTGCGACCTTTGATGTGCTCTGACTTGACCTTTAGAGGTAGCGAGCTGCTGCTGCTTTCCTGTGCACGCTTGATGAACCAGAATGATTTTCCTACAATCGATCTAATTGATTAAGCTTGTTGGAAACCCGTCACGTTTTCAGAGCAGCTCGGGTCGTTGTCTCAGCCCTCGTCATCTTTTTTTCTTTCGTCTGCAGGATGGTGAGGGGAAGACGGGCTCAGGCTGCGCTCTGGACTGCGGCGCGGGCATCGGGAGGATCACCAAGCGCTTGCTGCTGCCGCTGTTCAAGACGGTGGACCTGGTGGACGTGACGCAGGAGTTCCTGGACAAAGCCAAGACGTACCTGGGGGAGGAAGGCAAGAGGGTGGGCAACTACTTCTGCTGCGGCCTGCAGGACTTTGTGCCAGAGAGCGGGCGCTATGATGTCATCTGGATCCAGTGGGTCATTGGTGAGCGTGACAGGGTAAACGTTGGCTGCTACATGATTAAAATCAGGGTGAAAACAGAGACGACCTGAACTTCCCTCCCTTTTATTTCCCACCCTTAGGTCACCTGACAGACGACCACCTGGTGGACTTCCTGCGCCGCTGTCAGAAGGCGCTGCGGCCCAACGGTCTCATCGTCATCAAGGACAATGTGTCATACGACGGCGTGATCCCGGATGAGGTGGACAGCAGCGTGTGCCGCGATCTGAACATAGTCTGCAGCCTGGTGAGCAGAGCGGGCCTCCGCATCGTCCACCAGGAGCAACAAAAGAACTTCCCGAAGGAGCTGTACCAGGTCCACACGCTGGCCATCAGATAGAGGATGAGCGGCGAGGGGGCGGGGCTTTGATATTCTGTCTTCCAGCGTGTGTTACTCTAACGCCGGGGATTGTTGACTTGTCGCCACCAGACTGCGAACTGCAGCATCAGATTAAGATTGCTCCGGCATCAACAACAGGCGTCACTTCCTGCGTCTGGACTTTCTGAGCAGTTTTCCGCAGACACCCACCGGACGCAGCTGTGCCGCCGCCTCCCAAACACCGTCAGCTAACCGCCGTTTTCTCCGTGTGGCGTCGGCGGCAGGAGCATTTGCTGCTTTTATATCGCTGAGTATTTTTAAAGAGATCGCTTTAGGAAAATGAGTGATGGACAGTTGTTCTTTTTGGACATTTTATAAGGAAATTGTCCAAAAATAAACAGCAGATTAGCCAATAATAAAGATGGAGGTATTTATTGCAGCACTCAGTTATTGATGTCTGTGGTTGAACGTGGCGCTTTAATCGTTTTTCTAACGTTCTCTTTAAGGTGTTTTTATATGTACGTCAATAGTTGTATCCAGGTTACCTCATGCAGGTGGGCGGTGGCTCAGGGGGAGATGCTGGAAGTTGGTGTCCAGTAGGATTGTATGAAGGGGCGGAGTCAGTGCTGGAAGTCTCAGGAAAGCTTAAAGATAAAGGAAACCGAGATGGTGTCGTGTGTTTTTCTTTGCTCTCTGTTCACACCAACCTGGGATGTGCCTTTAGCAACCACCCGCGGTGCTAAGCCACAGTTTGAAAATATCCCCATCCATCCATCCAGTTTCTTCTGCTTACCTGGGGCTGGGTCATGGGGGCAGCAGAGAAGCTCAGACCTCCCTTTCCCCAACCACCTCCTCCAGCAGAGATATAATCTCTCCAGCATGTTTTGGGTCTATCCCAGCTGTGATAGGGCGAGCAGCAGTAAATGGACTAGTTCTTATAGACCGTTTTTCTACTCTGAGCACTTATACAACACCTTTACATTCACCTGTTAGTAAGCCAAGTGCTTTTATTGTCTAACATTCACACACCAACACTTGCGTCGGAGAGCAACTTGGGGTTCGGTATCTTGCCCAAGGACACTTTGGCATGCAGCCGGGAATCGAACCACTGACCTTCCGATCAGTAGGTGACCTGCTCTACCTCCTGAGCTACAGGTGCACCCTGTACAGGTCACCAGCCTAACTCGCACTCAGTTATATCGATCAGCCTCTATATTTATATTGTAAGGTAAAGACCCCACCCTACCCCATCATTACAATTATTGTAGCATCGCCAGTTCGCCTAACCCCACAAACTGCAGGTCTTCGGACACACACACACAGCCAAGCTGGATTCAAACCCAGACCTTCTAGCTGTGAGGCAGCAGTGTTAACCACCACACCACCATGCTGCCCTGCTGAGCAGTCTAACGATTCCCTCCTGTAGAGTGAGAAATAAAGCAGCAAATACAGCTGATGGAGTACGACACATCGGGTGGTGCCTGTTAGGAGGTATTTTCAGGAACAAAAACAGGAACCTGGTGGAGTCTTCAGATTGAGGCAGTTTATTGTGACACACTGATCCATTTTACCATTTGCAGCTCCGGGTTCAGGACCTGCTCAGTCGTACTTTAAGGCAACGCAGTTCATTTGGTTTCACTCAGTGCGATAAACTCGGTATTTTACAGGTACAATCACGTGTATAATCTTCACACGTCTCAAAGTTCACACTGAGTGCAGTTTTAACACAAACACATTTCATGCAATGAAGCAAACTGATGTAAATCTGTGCCAGACGAGTTCAAATACTTCACACGAGGAAAAAAACTGCTTCAAGCTGCATCGTGAAAACCGCCAGCTGAGGTTCTCCTGATGCTGCTGACAGTCACGAATGTAGGCGGAGCTCGCCGACGGAGCTGGACGTTTCCACATAGACGGGAAGAAAAGGAGAGCCGACCGCCTTCACCCGTAACACAGGGTGAAACTGTGTGTATGATGTGAGTGCGTCGCTGCTGCTTCAGTACATTTGAGAACGCCTTTGTCCCTACAGCATTTCAGTCTGCACTGCCGGCTCAGCTCTCCTGTTTGAAGCTGCAGTTTTAATGTTACTTCATCACTGCTGATCATTCCCACGTTCTGAGCCCTCGGTGGACCGACCCCGGAGCTGCAGGAGACAAACAATTATTCACTGAAGGTGGAAAAACACCTGATTGGACTGAAGTTCTACAAAGACCTCCAGAATGAAGCAAAGTGTAGGAACTTCCTCAGGGGAAAGTTTGCCCGATGAGATCTGATTTGTGTTTTCACAGCAGGACAAAAGCAGCGATGAACTGGAGGCGCCCCCAAACTCGGATTAACGCCTCTCTGGCTGCGTCCTCATAGCGGCTGGCCTAAAAGCCGAGCAGCCTGAGTTTCTGCAGTATTTACTGTATGGGAACGATGCAGACGAAGCTGAAGCCAAATCCTGGAGGTTCCTGAATCTACAGAAAGTGTGAACTTCCTGTGGGGTAAAAGGATCCCGGTTTATGAAGAGCGGAGGGTTTTGGTTATTCTCACGTGATGATCAAGAGTCCGTGTTGGAATGAGTCACTGCGGACAGCCGAAGGGTTCCCGGTTTGTGAGGCGGTTGAAGTCGACCAATCAGGACCATGTCTCGCTCTGAAACCGACCCGTCTTCTCCATGGCCGCCAGCATCTGCTCGGCTTCCTCGGCGGACGCGCCTCCCGCCTCCTGAAACAACTCTTTGAGAGCGTCGCACACGCTGGCTGGCATCTGTTTGGCGTTGCTGCACAAAGAAGATCTAAAGTTTAGTTGGTAAATAAGCGTCATGCTGTTTGTTAGCTTTACAGGATGAACTGTATTCAAAGGTGGACTAAAGACAGCAGAGAATCCTGTGGGCCGGGATCAACCCTGAGCGCTGGATTGGCAGCAGCAGTTTCGGGGCCTCAGACTCACCCAGCGATGTAAAAACAGGCGTTTTTATTGGCGATCAGGTCCCACAGGAGCTCGCCGTTCTCCCTCACACGGTGCTGCACGTACACCTTCTCCTCCTGAAGAGACAGAGTCACGCTTTGAGGTAAAAACCTCTCAAAATCCTGGACACAGGATCTTTGCTTCCCTTTGCTACTGTTCGCACTGGCTGTTTAAACAAAGCTAAAACGTTTCCTGTGGTTATTAACGCCGTTATGAGGAGCGAGTTTCTGACCTGGTCTCGAGAGAAGGCCGTGAAGAGGCTGAGACATCCGGCCTTCATCATCTCCTCCCACTCAGACCTGAAGTAGAAGTCTTTGGACTCGGAGCGGCAGCCGAGAAGAGGATGTTCGCTGGGAGAGGAAGAACAGATGTCTTCTTTACGTGTGGTTTGAGAAACGGCGTGAAGTGAGGAGGAGATTCATTCAGCTCACCGGTGTTCCCGTCTGCAGTCCTCTCCTGCAACGCCGACCTGAAGGGGGCCACGCCCGTTCCGGGCCCCACCATGATCACCGGCGTCTCCGCCTCTGTGGGAAACTTCAGACCTCCCTTCTTCACCCAGAGAGGCACAAACACGTCCCCTGCAGCACACATCACACGACTATTTTAATGCCTTCATTATGTCATTAGTCTGATCAAAACATCCAACCTGAACTTTATTTAATGAAGCCCTGCAGAGTTTTACCTTCATACCACGAATATCTTCAGTTATGGGTCCTCAGAGTTTATAGGAGGGGTTCAAAACACGGAGCTTTGTGGTAACAGGAGTACTGAGTACTGCCCAGCATCAGTCTGATAATCAGCTGGCTGCTAACAGTTAAGGTGAGATGTGGTGGAGTACCTTGTGCAGGATCCAGAGAGGCTAACCAGGTGGAGCAGAGGCCTTTGCGTGGCTTATACAGTTTGGTTTTGTAGCGGACCACGGCGACCAGGACCTGGATCCTGTCTGGGTGAGCCTGCAGGGAGACTGCTTCTTCATCATCTTCATAATGAACATTTTAAAGTCCAATAATGAAGAATGATCTACCTGCAGAGAGGAGGCGATGGAGAAGGACCGAGGCTGGATCTCAGGGAAAAGGTCCAGGAGATGGTCCACTGTGAGTTCTGCTGTGGTGTGAGGGAAATCTGCCAAGACCTGCAGCAGCACGAAGAGCAAAGCAGCGTTCACACGCCATCAAGACGTTCGTTAAAGCTTCTTTGAGGGCGAACACGTTTGAATCCTCAGAGGTCACAAAGCAAATCCCCTCAGTGAAATCAGAAAGAAACAAAAACAAGAAGCTTCTAATAAAAGCTGCTAAGCCCCGCCCTAACCCCACCCCTTCAGTTCTCACCTCCAGCGCGGTGCGTCGGGGTCGGTTGCAGTAGCTGTGCAGCTCGTCCTGGCCCTCCGCTGAGCTGAACTCGGTCAGCTTCTCCCGCTCCAGCTCGTTGGTGGCGAAGGTGGACAGCAGCTCGAAGAAGGAGCGGCGAGGCACAGCGGCAATGTCGAGGTAGCTCTCCACCAGGTGGCGCACTGTGCAGGGCTGAGGAAGCCTGGCTGGGACTGAGAGGATGGCTCGTGTCTTTTTAGAGCCCGACTAATCACCGTGGCTTTGCCATCATTTATATACAGGCTATAGGCTGAGTAAGCCTGCCACATTCAGAGGTCAGAGTCATGAGAAGGAAAGGAGTGCACTGATTAGAGGGGATTTACCTGCAGCGTTGTCTGTGGGCCGGAGGGTGAACCTGGCCTCCGGGTCCAGTCTGAGCAGCTGACAGAACTGCTGCACGTCCTCCGGAGCGTTACAGGGACGCATCATCACCACGTCGCCGGCAGCAAACCTGCACAATGACATCACAGACCGACGAGGCTCAGTGCTCCGAAAACACACCAAAGCCTCCAAAATACCAAAACACAGCATCGGATTCAGAGCCGATCATCATCCCCAGGAGGTCAGTGTTACTTACTCAATGTTGGACCCAGTGATGTCAAACTCAATGTGTCTGACGTCCTGAAAGTGCGACGGCTCCGTCACCCTCCTGTTGAACACCATCCTGGCAGGAAACGGGTGAGGCGGGGAGGGGACGCTTTGATCTGTGGGAATCCTCAGCCGGTCTTCCGTCTTCTCTCCCACATCATCCAGGAAGTGGAATGTGTAAGTTGGAGGGAGTCTACCAAAGAAGCCAGAGCAAACCATCAGATGAAACGTCCGCCCTCTCAGAGAATGACGCGGAGCGGATACTCACGGCTCGTCTTCCCTCAGCGGGATCACGGCGGACAGAGACGGGTACAGAGCCGAGACTTTCTCCCAAAACGAAGCGAGCCAGGGGTCGATCACAGCGTCCGCCCTGCGTCAAACACACCGTCAGCTCAGCACACGAGCAACAAATCCTCAGCCATCCTCATCTTCACAGGTGCGTCTTACCCCAGGTCGTGCTGGTCATCAGCCAGCCCCACGGGCAGCAGCACGCAGGCGCCGAGCTGCAGCAGGCGCTTATGGAGCTTCTTGGCCACGAAGTTGAACCTGCGGCACAAACACGCACACTCTTCAACAAAAACCCACCGAGTCACAAAAGCAAGTGTGAAAACCTGGACTGACTTTGGATAGGACGAGTCCCCCAGGCCCAGGACGGCGCAGTCCAGCCGACTCAGAGAGCCGACAGGTAGAGACTTCTTAAAGAGGAACCGCCAGAAATTCTGGAAAACGAGCAGAAAAACAAAAAGCAGGTCAGACACCTTTAAAGGTTTTCATGTTGCAATACGACGGCCTGCAGGTCGAGTCTTTTCCCAGGAAGGAGAGCAGGAAATGTTGAGAAGCTGGGATCAAACTTTTGGTTAATTTCAAACAGGAAAAACTGAATTCAAACAGTAGCTGTGCTTAAAATAATAAAGACATGCTTCAGCTTAGTGGTTTTTCCTCTTTCAGGCCTGTTTCCAGTTTTCTTACCTTCATGTTGTCGGGGGGGTCTCCCTGACCGGTGGTGGAGCAAACAAAGACGACCAGAGACTCTGAGATCAGGTCGGCCTGATGGAGAAATAGGACACAATGTTACAGCTCAGCAGCTGAGACAGGCCCAGGATCAGCTCTGGTACTAAAGCTGGGTAGAAACATGTGACTCACTGACAGGGAGAAACATTTACTCCACATTTATCATGTCAACGCTCTGAAAACTTCACCCCACCACCACCACGGTGAGTGTGTTGAAGACAGCGTCTCACTCACCACGTTGTAGCCATCCAGAGGCGACGCTCGGACCTGCAGCCGCCGCCTCCGCGCCTGCCGGGCGAGCCTCTGCGCCGTGTCCTGAGCCGTCCCGGTCTGACTCCCGTACAGGACGAGCAGAGCGGGATTCGACATGACGGCTGACAGAAGCACGAGAAGAGAAACTCGTCACATTTTGGACACGAGCGGCAGAAAAGAAGAAGCCTCGGGGGCTAAATTAAACGTGGGCAAGGAGTTTGAGAGGCAGGTTTTGAAGGTTTTACACCAAACACAAAAAATCCAGTTTCACAATAAAATCCCAACAGCTTTTTCTGAAGTTGTGGCATATTCAGGTTGTCATAACACCTGCAGCATCCCAAACTCAGGAGGTTAAAGATGCCTTAACTCTGTTTTTCCTCAGCTTGATGTTCTGATGAAATCAAACATTCACATTTATCATTTCATGTCCCTAAAATCAGTTCCGGTAACCGGGGATCGGGCTGCCAGAACCTCTGATCCACAAAGCATCTGATCCCACCATGTGGCTCCTTCAGGCTGCACCCAACCACCAAGCCTGGATCAGGGACCCCCAGTAATCCCATCACTGCCTGTTTTATTTTCCTCTTTACAGGGGTGTCCGTCTGGCCCCTCATCCAGCTTCAGTTTTCTGTGGCAGAGTTGAGTTCACTCAGAAAACCCTGAGTTTCCATCATCTCAGGGTTAATAAGCCCAGAGGTGGAGCAGGTGGCGCAGCTTTCTCCTGTTTTCTCCTGATACTAGGAGAAATCATGCGCACAGAGAGGATGTGAGGCGGATCCAGCAGGTGGAAACTGAAGAAAGCAGAGCTCTGACGTGAAGCTGAGTCACCACAGTAAACACAATCAAATCAAACAATAGAAACCACAAGGAGACTTTAATGCTCATTATCTGACTTTGATCCTTCTGGCTGTGAGTCTGTCTCTGCACACCTCATCACACCTGTGTGATAAATCACTCTTCAACCAGGAAGTGTTGCCTCTATTAATAAGTTATATACTTTAATATTTTACCCAGAAAAGTCTGGTTAGGTGCGCATAAATCTCTTTATTTCTGTCACAATAAGAAGCTTCTTCAAGACAAGCAGATATCTTAGCTGCTTTTACAGTGATTATTATAATTAAATTATTAAAATATAACAGTTAAACGCTTAAATTAGCAGGTGAGCTTCACTCGGGACCGCTAGCTAGCTGCTAGCATGCTAGCTAACGGGCTGATATGATTCTGGTCCGTTATTTTTGTTCGTTTTTATTTTTCTCGCGTATAAATGACAGTTATGACCGGAAACAGAGAAACCAAACCACTCACCGCTGCTGTCTTCGTCAAAGATCACCTAGAAACAAAAAAATGGACAAAATAAACCCTGAAGGAGCCGAGCAGCAGCTGCTCATGCCGACCCTCAACGCACACGTCACTGCATGCGCGCTGTGATTGGTTCACAGGCCGACGCTGCGTTTAGGGGACAGCCAGGAAAATAAGAGATTATACAGTTTATGTAAAAATGTGTTAAAAAAAAAACTTTCGCTGCTTATTTTTTTATCATTTCCGTTTTTAACATAATTCTTGATGGAAACGTGCGTTTTATTCAAGTATTCCTATTTGAGCCTAAAACTAATGCTTCAAGCATATTTTCATAGACTTTACTGCCTTATCCGATATGTATATTCATTATGTCTCAGCCCAAAATCTAATTATTTCAGTCTACAGGGCTCAATGGTGCCTTGTGTCAAATATCAATAAGATATTTATTAAATTGAATCCAGACAAAAAGCAAACTGCCGTTTGTCTCCATCTGCTGGTCAATTAGACTTACTGCAAACCAGATCATTCTTCACCTTTAGCCACTGCAGACAAATGTTCTGTATAAAGTCACAAACAAGCATTTGTTTAATATTCAGCTGGTGAGTTTTATTTTCCATCTTAGAGCCGAACCCTGTGGCAGTTTCCAACCCGGAGGACAACCGAGCAAAGGATGGTCTGATCCCATTTTCTGTCCCCCACTCAGGCACCTCGTCAGCCCCGCGCTATCTTCTGATTGGCCGTGTTAAAGGGCAGCTGTCTGATCATAATGCAGTCTGATGGGGTCTTGGCCCTACAATACAAAGCTCCTTGAGGCAACTGTTTATTGTGATTTTGGGCTATATATATAAAATTGAATTGATATTTGTTCATGAGTTCAAACACATAACTGACTCAGTGTATAAACTAAATTGATAAATATCTTAAATATATCAATATTTTCACAATAAAAAAAAAAGTTTCTTAAAGAGAAGGAAACCCAGTCAGCTGTACCTTTCCTGAAAGCCTGAAGACTCGTGTCTGCAGGTCTGATCTCCTCCCAGAGGCGTTTTATTGCAGCCCCTCCTCCTCTGGAGATCTCAGGGATTTGAGACGGAGTTCAGCTTCTTTACGCTCAAAGAAAAACCGATTACGGTCCAACCGGACTCTGCTCGTTGCTTAAAGCGCCCCCTGCTGCTCCACCGGCTGACTCAAAGGCAGTTACAGTGGGATAAATGAGAAGTCTGTAATCCTGAGTGAGAACGTCCAGCAGACAGGAAATAAGGAGAACACTGTAAACTGTGGAGCACCATAAAGAGGGAAGATCGGTAGCAGCTCAGTGGTGTCTGGGAAAATAGAGTGCAGGAACAGGAGTCATCTTTAAAGACTTTTATTGCTGATGGCACCGCAGAGACGGGATGGTGTCTGTAACATGACAGCAGAGAAACCAGAGTTTTAAACTACAGCTGGCACAACGCCTACATGGATATCAGGCTGAGGTCTGAAGGATGTGAGCAGAGTGAAGTTCAGGGGACATGAACACATGAGTGAAGTTTATTCTGAGTCTGCACGGCTGAAGGGTTTCCCTCTGAGCTCCGAGTCCAGCCGCGTGCACCATCTCATCGGGTAAAGTGAAATTAAGGCCCGTTTAAATTAGAGCACAGAAACATTACAGTGGGTTTAACCTCGAGTGACACAAAGGAAAAATTCAAACATCATCTCTGAAATCGTTAAACGTTCATAATCAGAAACATTTAGTGTAGTTTCAGCAGCTCAGCTCTCTGTAAACACACCTGCTTTCAGGTAGGACTGAAGGAGCGTCTGTGACCCTCTAAGGCTCAGGGTGAAGCTGGAGCTGCCTGATCGGTACCTGATCCCAAAGTCGGACACGCTAAACCCTCCTCTGTCCACAGAACCCCCCCACAACTATAAATATATGCAAACAGTTACTTAGAGGAAGCCGGGTCCAGATGTTTGAGAGCTCCTCCCACCAGGTGGAGGCTTCCAGTGATGAGGACGTGGATCTCGGTCGCTTCGCGGAGAGCGGCGGCTTTGGCCACGACGCTCGGTTTAACTGGCAGAGTCGTCTCGGCCGGGTTAACCAGCACCGAGTCCCTGCCCTGCGTGATCCACTGCAGGGCGCTGAGGATGCACGGGAACACCAAGGTGTCGCCTCTGTTGTCAGGGAAACGCGACAGGCCGTCCTCGATCAGCAGCCGGGCGTCTTCGTTGTCACCCGGGCGGTTATGGAGGCGCCAGCTCCTCTCGTTGTCCAGGCAGCGAGTCAGCATGTTCTCCACGGACACGTTGAAGTTCTGCTGGTCTGAGAGGGAAGCAGAACCTTTGAGTCAAAGACTTCCTGCTGTACGAAAGAGAACCATCCCCTGACCTCGCTCCCGCCCTCTGACCTCAGTAAGCACCTCAGCTCTGTGCAGCTATGGCGGTGGGCAACATGGTCCACTTGGACTCAATATCCCAGTCTTCCCTGTTCTCTCAGCACCCTCCCTCTGTGTTTGGTTACACCTGTCCATCATCACCCCCACCACCTGATCCAGCTCACCACCGGGGGGTGGGGGTCAGTTAACAGTGCCCTGGTTAGTGGGCACCTTTATGGAGGCTGGTTCCAGAGAGAACCCACGCTGTGCACTCAGGTGAGCCCGACCACATCTTCCCATCATCCCTCAAACTCCCGCAGGAGCTCAGGCTCCTTCCCCACCACACAGCTGACTTCCATGTCCTTAAAGATCGGTTTGAGCAGCCAGGGGCTGGACCACCAGGACCTGCTGCCACAGTGACCCTCCCCAGGTGGGTTAAAGCATGGCCACCAGGCCTGCCTCCATGCTGGGACCCCGGTATCACCTGCCTGGCTCATGTTCCTTAGATCTTTTCAAGTTAATTTCTCAAAATATATATGAAACAATCATTTGAATAACCTAAATTTGGCCTGCAGTAACTACAGAAGAAGTTCATCGTCCTTTCCATAAAACTCACCTGCGTTACAGGAAGCAATGGCTTCAGTGATGTTTGGGCAAAACACAGCGAAGTCAAAGTGACACGCCTGAAAGGAAACAGAGGAGTGACTTACAGGTGCCGCTCTCCTCTACACAACACCTGCACACAGCCAGCAGAAGGTGACTCACCACCAGCAGCTTCAGCATGGCAGCCGCGTCTCTCTCTCCTGTCGCGTTGAACAGCAGGACTCGGGCCACAGGGCCGCTGGACACAAACACAGAGGCGTCTCAGGTACTAAAGTTCCCTCAGGAGCACTTCCTGGATTTAAAGTCTGCCTGAGGTGTCAGCGGGTGCCGCTCACCTGGCGTTCCTCTCGTGCTGAGCTGCCGTCTCTCTGAACCACTGAACACAGGCCTGCATGCTGCGCATGGTGTGAGCTCCATCCAGGAAGTAGGTGACCTCTCCGTGTTTCAGGGTCTGGGTCCTGCCGGGCCACTCGGTGTCTGCCAGCCCTGAGAGCAAGCACAGTCACCGTTACCTCACTGGATGACGGCTGGGTCCTCCTGGTGGCTGATTGGCTCTGCGGGACTCACCTTTCACCATCATGGGGCTGGGACTGAAGGCGGCTGCCTGAAGAGTAATGCTGTCTTCAACTGTGGTGGAGGGGAAGCTGTTACCTGAGGAGAGAGGACAGGCTCCTATTAAAGACTACTGTCTGCACCTCACGGGGCCACCAGGTGTGTGACAAATGTGACATCACCCCGCTGATGTAAGCGATTCAGCCGGTCGCACTGATGAGTGTAAACTGACCGGCTCTGAGTGATTAAATCACCGCTCAGCTCAGGATCTGTGTGTGAGATGATGCCCCAGCATTTCCCTGTGATTACAAGGCTCATGCACAATGTCCATAACATTGGGATTTATGCTCAAATGTCAGTCACACCTGGCAGGCACCTCCTCTGCAGCCAGGTGTGACTCAGCTGCAGGGCGAGGGAGGCGTTGGAGCGCTGGTGCTGCCCCGCCAGGCCCAGGCGCAGAGGTTCACAGTCTGCCTGGTAGTCCTCCAGCTGCGGGCACACCCACAGCGGGCACTGCAACGACAGGTCGGAGCACGTTTCGTACAACTGAACTTTTCATTCCTGAATGATGCAACTGAGCGTCGGCTCTTACTCCGATCTCTTTGGCCCGCTCTTCCAGCACAGGCATCGCCCCCTCTGGCTGTCTGACGGTGAAGGCGGGAACTGCAGGCTGCAAACGCACAACGATGCACAGTTAGGAAACAGACACTGAATACAAAATCGTGCGTTCACTCTGAACCGCAGACACACCTTGAAGATGCCTCCTTTCTGCCAGGCGATCTTCTCGATGGTGTCTCCAAGAATCTGAGTGTGGTCTATGCCCAGGGAGGAGACGCCGCACACCCACGGCCTCCTGTCGAGAGCACGGGCGGAGAAATGCTGGTTAGAAGCACCTTTGACGCGACTATGAAGCCTTTTTACCCCACCTCATGAAAGATGGGCTTTCTGGGTCTGAAAGGTGCAGCTCACTGAAGTGCCTGAAACCTGGCCAGCAGGGGGCGACCTGAGCTCCTTTATGCTCCAGGTTCTGTTGGAGGTCTGTGGCACCCAGCTCTGTAAATGAGGACTCTCTGGGCTCGCTGCATTTGCGTGCGTTATTCAGATCTAATGAAGCGTGTGCACAAAGCTGTGCATGTCTGCATCACCCGCATGACTGCGCGCACACCGAGTCAGCAGTTCAACAAGGACGTGCGTGCAGGCGTGTCCTGATGGAGGAACAACAGAGTTATTACTACGGTCGATTTTGACACTACAGGGAGAAATCTTAATTCTAACTGCATCCTACTAGGAAGTACGGGACTGTATGGCAAGCCTGCAGGCCTCATTCGTTTGTGTCACAGGGGTCGCACCAGCTGACCTTTCCCTCGTTACCGTGAACACGCTTCCATCCAAAAAGACTCCGGAGCACCAAATGTGGCTCAGTCTGCCTGCAGGAATAATCAGGGAACCTCCGCGGCTGAAAGACGGAGCTAACTGAATAAAAGGAGAGTCCGTTCCCAGACTCCACGTTAAAATATCAAAGATGGATGAATATCTGATGTCATCCACCTGTCTGTGATGGTGCAATTAACCACACAGCAGCCATATTTGTCAGATAATTTCATTAACGACGCTCCAAAAGGCACAAACAGCACTAACATGGTCCAGTTCAGGGACAGCAGCTACAGCCACCTGTCAATCAAAAAGGCCACGCCCCTAACAGGATTACCTGGATGTTACTCAGCTCCACGTCAGCGTGTCTAATCTCACCTTATGATGTTGGTGCAGTCGTACGCTCCACCGATGCCGACTTCGATCACAGCTACATCCACCTGAGCAAAGAGAGGAGCCGCTGAGACTCTGAGATTCACTTCAGATGCTGCTAGACCCGCCGTCTGCAGGAAAAGCACCTGAAGAGCATCACAGTCCTGCTTACCTTCTCTTGGAGGAAGATGTGGAACGCCAGGATGGTGAGGAAACGGAAATACGCCGGCATCGTGCCTCCGTGGGCCTCCTGAGGAGACGGAAGAGAGTAAAGACTGCCTGATCACCCCCCCACCCCCACCCCGGGCTCCCTGCCAAGGTCATTACAGATAACTGGCCCACTGTGCTTCACACAAATATGACCTGATTCTGTGGGAAACGCTGCAGCTGCGTCCATGACAGTCAAACTGAACGCTGATCATGTGACCAACACGCGCCGTCAGTCACATGAAGCTCACGCTCTCCTGACCTGAGGGGGCTCATTTAAACTAAACTCAATTACATCCTGTGACACTGATCACGAGCACACACACACACACACACACACAGTCCCGTTTTCAGACTCACCTTCGTTTCATCGAGTCGCCCGTAAACCTGCCAGAAGTACTTGGTGAAGAGCTCCTTTCCGATGGGCTGCCCGTCGATCCGGATCCTCTCCCTGACTTGGACCAGATGTGGAGAGCTGCAGGGTCAGAGGGTCAGACACACTGACCTTCAGCATGACCAGCATCAAACAGCTGATTTAACAGCTGCTATGAAAAGTTATGTAAGTGCTAATGCTATCTGATGTAGCTGAGTCTGTAACACAGTGGTCCTCCTTTAGTTGGCAGACCTCAGTGTTCATGCAGGTCATACAGATGTGCATTAAAGTGGGCAACGTGTGGATGTGGTGCACACAGAGCAGCAAGGACAGAGCGAGAGTCAGGCCTGCCTTTTGTTCACGTTGGGGCAGTGAACGCAGCATCTGCACAGCTGTTACACTGCATGTATTTCAGGGAGCACCTGAGCTTACCTGTAAAATCCTGTGTGGAAGCCATGATTTCTTAAAATCTGCTCGGTGAAGGCACACGTCGAGCCCTGAAAGACAAACGGTCGCCGTTGGGCTCGCGCGTGGTGATGTAACAGATTCACGTGGTTGACCCCCCGTGTGAAAAACAAAGTGTGATGTCTGAGAGCACCCCCGCCTCACCTGGTTAATGAGTAAACATCTGCCCACATGTTTGTCTGGCCTTCTGCTCTCAGGTTACACAACGAGAGCTCAGAGCTGAAGGTAAACAGACGCTCAGCTCTGCAGGTCATTAATGAGTAACGATCATTAATGTGATCATTACTAACAGGTGAGACAGACCCGACAGTTACAGCTGAGACTGTGCTGCCCTCAGACCGAATAAAGTTTTTGTTCAAATCTTTGAATCTACGATCTTTGGTTACACAAAAATGTTGTTCTTCTCATTTTGTAACTTATTTAAAATGTAATATGGCATTTTCATATTATTGCATTATATTTAAAGGTTTTATTTTATCATATTAACTTCATTGTTCTGATTTTTACAAACAATCTGTATTATTGAGCTCGTGTGTTTTACTTTGTGCCTTATTTTTTATGTAGTTATTTTTAGGATAAGCCAAGTTATGTGTACACAGAGCCGGTTTGAGGGTATGAGTCGGGCATGAGGAGACCAAAGCACCGCTGGGACTGTGGACCCATCCCAAACTTTATTTAAACCCTGACGCCCCGCCCGGCCCCGCCCCTCTGTCTGATTAATGTGTTACAATTTTATTTGTTGAAAACCACAAACTCGGTTCAGGATCAAAGAGTCTCTCGGCTCACCTTGCCCTTTGTTCCCGTCACGTGGATGATATTGAGATGGTCGAGTTCGTTCACCTTTGAAACAAACACACAGGCGCAGGTCAGACAACAGCAAAGGTGACATCACTGTGACGCTGCGTGCGATCCTTGATTGGCTCACCGTGAGGCCGGCTCGCTCCAGGAAGCCTCCCATGGCGTTCAGCTGCAGCTGAGGGTTGCTGCGCTCTCGCCGTACCTGCTCCAAGGCGGCGGCGTTCGTCTGCAGCGTGTTCAGGGTGCAAATGGCGTCCTGTGGGGGAAGAAAAGAGAAATGCTCAAAAAGGACCTGCCGGGTTTGTGTACGAGCTGCAGCTGAACTGAACCCTCAATAACAAGTTTTTAACATTAAGATGAAATAAAAGTCGACGGGACACCCAGAGAGCCTCGACCCACCGTCGGATCAGATCAGGGCCCTCAGACCGACTACAGTCAAAGAGCGCCGTGTATCATTACCGCCGTATGACTGAGACATAACCACTGCTTTATCTTTGACACACGTTACAGCTGCAAATGTCCACACAAATATGAAGATGTCTGACATCCCGGCTCCATCAGGGTCACATGCCTAAAACCTTCAATCAGAGCTCGTTAGGACTTAGGGCAGATCTTTGCTTTGGCGCTGACCTGCTCCGTCTCCACACTGATCAGGAATCAATGAGACAATCAGAACTGATCACGGCATTGGGACCCAAATCTTATCAGTTAAACTCTGAGTAACCACGTCAGGAATTCATGAATGTCAATGGACAAACAAACACACCTGTGTGTGCAGGTAAGTCCCTCCCCCTGCACGCAGAGCGGCGCGGGCAGCAGCCAAACTAACGCTGAAAGACACAAGAACCGCTCGTCCAAACATTTTCAAACTCGGCACCGAGCTCGCTCGAGACGCCAACGACTCATCTGCCAAGTTTGAAGCCGAGAAACGAGGCGGGCGGGGATTTTGAAATGACACCGTGCAAACACTAAATGCTTCCTGCTAACGAGGCTCGACTTCACTCAAACACAAATGCATGGATTCATCCGCTGCTGAAAATAGTCCCAGAACAGGAGCTTAGTTCCTCCTGAGCGCAGCTGGTACAGAGCAGCGGTGCTCTGCTGTCTGACAGTCCTAATGAGCTACAGCATCAAACACCAACAGCAGCTCCAACCGTCCTACATGTGACAGAACAACAGGACAGGAGCAGAAAGCCTCCAAATAACCAGAATCCAGCTCACCATTCCTCTCACGCTGCCCAGCCTGCCTCCATTATGAGATCTCTGGCTGCAGTCTGAAAGTGCTGATCACCTTTTACAGCAGGTACGCACCCATCCACCTCCAACACACACACACACACACACACACACGTGTGTAAGACTCCACCCACTGCTTTCTTAGAAAAGCTGTTTCTTTCCTGATGCCATTTCCTTTTCACTTGCCATCTCGAGGGGATCACCTCGTTACTGGCCGGTCCGAAGGAACAGCTCTGAAAAGGAGGGGTGGAGGAGCTCCAACAGTTTACAGCAGCAAGAAGCAAAGAAAGACGAGACCAACGAGGAGCTGCAGCTGCAGGAGAACGTTAACAGCTCAGGTGTAGTTACAGGTGTGTTTCTGCCGCTAGCCTGACACCCCAGAGGGCGTGACCCCAGGGAGCCGAGTCAGGCGCGTGAAACATGAGAACATGTTCAGCTGCAGGCGCCGCTGGAATTCCAGCGTTCTGACCCTTTCCCGGCTCAAAGACGTGAACTCCACCCTCAGACGCCTCAGAGTGGGCTGTCCACACACTGTAACTCCATCACTGCTTCACTTTACAAACTTAAAACCAAATCATTTCTTTTAAAAGCTAAGACATGAAGCCACTGCAGCTGCTTCTTTAGAGGGTTTTTACTGAGTTCTGCAGCAGGCAGACACACAAACACCCTCACTGCATGTCTGATGAAAAAAGTTATGATTACTTACATAGCCCCAATTCTCACCTGATCTGTGACGTCAGTGAACCTTTTGCTCAGGAGCTTAATGGTTAATTTAAAGTCTTACTGAAGAAAACGTCGTGGTCGTTATTACCGTGACGGAGGAGGACAAATCGGGCATGCTCCGTGTTATGGAGTCTGATCCACCCTGGGCTCCTCGGGCTTCATTACAACACTGCCGTCTTTTATCTACAGTCTGTAAGTGCCGGTGAAAGGTGACTGCTCTGCAGTAATGAGCTCCGTTCATGCAGTGAGCCTCCGGACCGTCTCTGGCACTTTATGGACCAAACGCTGGAGAAAGCGCGAGCACTTGAAAATAATCATATTTCCTGAGTTTGCATCATCGCAGACACACCTGAGCGTATGCGGGAGTTCAGGTGAGGCTGGCACGAGTCAAACTAACGCCGCATCACAGAAATCCCGAAGCGCGTACCGGTGCCTGATACGGTTACACGGTCACTGCGAGCTGCCCACGCCGGTTTTAATAATAGCACAGAGTCGGAGCAGCCCGCGGCTCCGTCCTGCCCGCAGAGCGCTGTGCTCCTGTCAGCCATGTTTAATAAATATAAAACTGTCCCAAAACTTTCTGAGAGCAGCTCCGAAGCGCTGAGCTAGCCGGTTAGCAGCCGGTCGGAGGACGGCGGCGGCGCCTACCTGGTACTCCATCCCCGGGATCTGCGGAGCCGTCTTCGTGCTGCAGTACCTGCATGAAAGACCCGCCAGACTGGTTTCCCGATCCCGCCAAGCGACCCGCGCCGCGCAGCCGGAGCCCCGCCGCAACACGCGCGACATGCAGAGCATCGTGGCACGTTCATAGGAAGCGGCGACCAAATACGGGAGGCTCCTTTTCAAGCGTAATGACGTCAGGACGCGCCCCCCCTTACATAAAAAAGAGCTTTTATTTGTGAAAATACAAATAAATGAGGTGTTTACAGACACGCAAAGGCACGGACAAAGGTCGAGCATTTATAAAGAACATAGTTCACAAACAATAATAACATGAATTTACCTCTGGGCTCAATAAAGGTATTCTTATTCTTAAAATATCAATACACGAATATAATAATAATAATAATAATGTGTAATATGTATGAGGTTCATGGATGAAGGAGGACATGCAGAGGGCTGGTGTGACAGAGGAGGATGCTGGGTTAGGGTGGGATCATCAACACGTTCTCGCTCCTTGCTCGTCCCGTAGAGATCGTAATGTTCCCGCTGTAGTCTCACATCGTCAGTTATCAACGTGGAGAGATCTCTATAGCTCTCAGTGAGGGCACCCTGCACAGAGGGACCCTGACCACGTGTCCACATGTGACCAGTGAGGAGTGAGAGCTAGTTGTAGTTTATGGAAACATGCTGAGAGCTTCGGTCAGCATCCAAAAACAGTCCGATAATGTGGTGGATGTTTGCCTCTGTGTGAACAGGATAACATCCCGACCCCTCTGACACTGATGGTTAAAGAAGATTGTTTGTTTGTCTCCAAACAGCAGGAACTGATCTTTGTGATTTTTGTAAATGTACAAAAAAAATCCTTAAAGAGAAATATCCTACCGGGATAATCCTGTTAAAGGAAAACTATCCTAGTTAAAGGCATTCTGTGAGGGGGGTAAAGACAATCAAAGTAACTAAAGTGAAAGAGGTGAACTCCAAAACGCTAAATGAGATTTACCCTTTGTGTCATTAATAATTAGCACTGAGCTTTAATTTAGAAGCAACTGTTTAGGCAAAATGAACCAAATCAATCTGCACCGTCTTTCTGGAGCAACATGCGGGTCCCCGAGGCCTGAATTCCCTTTGATAATGAAAATATTTACGTCTGGAATATGTGTTGAAAATGGGAATCTGGGCTCTCCTAAAAGCTTTACTGGGTTTCATACAGAAATACAAAACAAAAAAAAATATATGATGGCTGAACAAATGGCTGAAGCTTCTGAAGTCAGGGGTTAGTTTCTTTCTTCAGTTCTTTTAAATTAATTAGAGATGAGAGCAGTGTCTGTGTTCCACATAATTGCTATTTATTTATTTACATATGTATACATGTATTTCTGTGAGGTGAACAGTGAGAGTGCTTTTATTTTCTTTTGTATTTTCACATTTATTTATTCAATAGCCCCTTTTTGGTGCGGAGAGCGCCCGTGTGGTGGTAAATTGTAACCAAAGATCGTTTTGACGGAGATCTTCGAGATCATGTTCACAGCTGTGTCGGTTTTCCAAGAATTTCCCTTTAAATTTAGGACTACATCCTGGCAAACAGTTATTCCCATTCTTGCATTTCTTGGTTTTAGGGAATTCTCAGGTCACGTGGATCAGGTAAAAGTGACTTCCTGGTTAGAAAAGCTTTTTATAATTTAAAAACCATGTTAGGGTAAAGCATGATTGAAACCTGGTTAGAAGTGCAAACTTTGACTCATTACTATACAGATTTTCTTATTGAAGCTGGACAGCACTGAGCTTATCAGTGACCGGGAAGGTTACATCTCACAGAAGCTGTCCCTGAACTCAGTGTCCTCGTTCATTCTCTGAAACGGCGCCAGTGAACAAGTCATTGCTGGTAACAGTTCCTCTGTTGTTTTAGGAGGTTTGATGGGATTACAAGCAGCCTCGTTTACATCTGAAATACTGCAAAGGCTGGTTGATGATGGGTGGGGTTGGGACTGCATAGTATCATGTTTATTATTATGCAATTAACTCCCAGCTCCACCTCAGTATGGTATTTAACAATTTGTTTTGGTCCCATTATCAACCCTGCAGAGTCTTTCTTTCAAACTGGCTGCAGGAACAAAGAGCACCCAGTAATCCCAATACAATCTGGACTGAATGTTTAATCTGGATCTGTATTTAAAAGCCTCCTCCAGTGTCTGGCTGAACCTGAAACTATGCTTATAAATCCTATTTTTTTCTGGAAAGACTGGAAAGAAAAGCGAGACATCGGTGACCTTTAACATGCTGAATGAAGACATCGGAAACCAGTTTATAGAACTATGAGGAATCTTCAGCTCTAATTCACAGCCTCCCAAAGCTGCTGAGCGCTTTGATACATGACCTTTGAACTTTAGGAAAAGTCATGATGTAACAGAAACTGGTTTCAACTCTCAGAGAACAATAAAGTTTAAAGTGAAAAAAGGGAGCCCGCCCCCAGGTCAGTGGGCAGGGCGTCGCTGAGGTCTAGGGTGACGCTGCAGCGTGAACTCTCCATACGTACCTACGTCGCGGATTCCAGCAGGATGCAGCGGGACAAGACGAGCAATGCTAGCGCGGCTGAAAAGTAAGAATACATCTGTTTACGCTTTAATTTTTTATAAAGTTTTACTGTGATTCGTTCACCGGTCTCTGGGACGTGTGTTTGGACGGCCTTGTTGAATGATACCGTTCTAAAGTCGGCTGAATTGTCCTTTTGTCCAGGCCCGACCGGGAGGCCGCCATCATGTCGAAGTACTACGACGGAGTGGAGTTTCCTTTCTGCGACGAGTTCTCCAAATACGAGAAAATGGCCAAGATAGGACAGGGAACCTTTGGGTGAGTAGTTCATAAAGGCGCCAAACCTTTGGCTGCGCTTCGTCCTTCATAGAAACTCCAGTTGTGTGCGCGCGCATGTATGTATGTGAAGCTAGCTTGGTATGCTAACTGATGAAGAGCAGGTAAACAACCTTTCCTCACCTGTGCGAGTCAAGCTGATGGGTGGATTGGTTGGCTGGTTATAAAGGAAGCTGGTAGATTTATTTATTTCGACTAGTTTCGGGTTAGAGCCGTACATTCACGTTTTCCTAATGCGCACAGCAAAGGAGGCAAGCCCGGACACGCCTGAGTCCACCTCCGCCTCCAATCAAGGTTAAATATGCACGAAAACTTTTTGCTACTGGTGGTATGGGGGATTAGTGGGTTTTCAGAGATATTCAGAATGGGATGGTTACTTTTACCTGAAAGGCACCCCTGCCCAGTCACAGTTGAAATACTGTGTTAGCTGTTAGCAGGTTTGGTGTGCAGAGCGTGTACAGTACAGTGTGTGTGGAAGCAGAGTGGAGCCTCTCAGCAGCTCCCAGCTGCTGCCCAAAAGTGTTAGATTGTGATAGAAACCGCTTCTGTAGTTTCTCAGGCATCTAAGTCATTTCACACCAAAAGGCTTCTTCAGTCCTAAAGGCTGCTCGGGGGAGGCCCAGGTGGTGTCGGGAGTATTTTCCAAGGATTGTTGGGGGTTATTTGCCCATGATTATTGGGAGGGTGGTGTCCCAGGTATTGTGTGGGGGATTATCACCTTGGAGATGGTCCTGAGAGTCGTTGACCCACCCTGCCATTGTGTCTTTGAGGGTCCCATAGATCAAGGTATGAGTGCAGGCTAGGGTGGTGGGTCTGTGCCCGCTGGGGTCCAAACAGGAGTCCTGTTTTTTCCTTGCTTTCCTGACTGCTGCTACGTCAGAGGTCTGAGGAAGGGAGCATGAGTGTGAGCTGATGTTGTGCTGTGTGGCGTGGCTATTTGTAAGTGTCTGAGCTCTCATCGCAGCATACGTGATGCCGATCAGCTTGTTTTGTCTTTGGGATGAATCAGTTCTTGTCTGAGGGAGATCGTGTCTGGAGACGATTCTTTTGAGTTTCTCAGACAAACCTGCCACATAAGTGTTGTTCCTCTTCCCCACTAGAGGTTAATACCTGGGACTCCCCATCAGCTTTTAGAAGCATCATTAATATTTACCAGCAGTTTTGCTTTCTTTGAATCATAAGCAGGTCAAAGTGCTGACTTTGTCCTAAAAATTGTCTCTGTCACAGGGAGGTGTTCAAAGCGAAGCACCGGCAGACGGGTAAGAAAGTCGCCCTGAAGAAAGTGTTGATGGAAAACGAGAAAGAAGGGGTAAGCAACCAGAGCCTGACATTTAAACTCCAGCGTGCTGATAGTTGGTGTGGGTGATTGCATGGCTGGGTTTCCTTTCAGTTCCCGATCACAGCTCTGAGAGAGATCAAGATCCTTCAGCTGCTCAAACACGAGAACGTCGTCAATCTGATCGAGATCTGCAGAACCAAAGGTTGGTGCGATGACTGTGCCTTTGTTTTTATGTTGCTCAGATAGCAGGAAGCTTATGTTGGAAGTTGTTGATTTTCTTCTCTCTGCCATTTTTGCAGCCACTCAGTTCAACAGGTACAAAGGAAGCATCTACCTGGTGTTTGACTTCTGTGAGCACGACCTGGCCGGGCTGCTGAGCAACGCCAACGTCAAGTTCACGCTGGCTGAGATCAAGAAGGTGATGCAGATGCTGCTCAACGGGCTGTACTACATCCACAGGAACAAGGTGAGGCTCTCAGAGAGACCGCTGATGGACGTTAGGCCACACCATAAGTATTTGGGCATGACACAAGGAAATGCCACTTTAATACTATTATTAATGTGTTGTTTTTTGCTCAGATCCTTCACAGAGACATGAAGGCTGCCAACGTGCTCATCACCAGAGATGGCGTCCTGAAGCTGGCCGACTTCGGTTTGGCTCGGGCCTTCAGCCTGGCCAAGAATAGCCAGGGGAACCGCTACACCAACCGTGTAGTGACGCTGTGGTACCGCCCTCCAGAGCTGCTGCTGGGTACGAAAAGCTGAACTTAACGATATTTCATTAAAGGAAAACGCTGATAAGTCTGGTGTCATCTGTCTTTGCCTACTCATGTGTTCTAATATGGCGTGTAAAATGGTTACAAGTCAAAGTGCTGAAGAACGACTAAAAGTAGAATATAATGCGCTCCAGCTGCAGTCACTAAATCCTGTTTTTTCTTTGTTTTTGCAGGTGAGCGAGATTACGGGCCTCCCATCGACCTGTGGGGAGCCGGCTGCATCATGGCCGAGATGTGGACCCGGAGTCCGATCATGCAGGGGAACACGGAGCAGCACCAGCTGACCCTCATCAGCCAGCTCTGCGGCTCCATCACGGCTGAGGCGAGTCATCGTTCTTCCTCCGTGCTCTGCTTGTTCTGTGTCTGTGCTCGGTGTTAACCTGAACCCTCTGTCCTCCCATCAGGTGTGGCCCAACGTGGATAAGAAGTACGAGCTGTACCAGAAGATGGAGCTGCCCAAAGGCCAGAAGAGGAAGGTGAAGGACCGGCTCAAAGCTTACGTCAAAGACCCGTATGCTCTGGATCTCATCGACAAGCTGCTGGTGCTGGACCCGGCGCAGCGCATCGACAGCGACGACGCCCTCAACCACGACTTCTTCTGGTCCGACCCGATGCCCTCCGACCTCAAGAACATGCTCTCCACCCACAACACGTCTATGTTCGAGTATCTGGCCCCGCCCCGGCGGAGAGGACACATGCCCCAGCAGCAGCCCAACCAGAACCGGAACCCGGCCACCACGAGCCAGACCGAGTTCGACCGAGTGTTTTAGACCGACTCGTTTTTCTTCTAGCCGTTTGTGGATTAACTGGCGGGAACAGACTGACTTTTTTTTTTTTCCTTGCCCGTGTTTAGATCCTCACCGCATGTTTTTATTTTATTTTCCTACAGCTGCTCATTTCTCTGCTACAGAGTCTTTATTTATAAAAAACTGTTCTTTTATTTAAGAAATCAGGTCACTCATTCCTCTGCCACAAAGGGACATGCCTACATACCTGAAATAAAGTGCTTCTTTTCCTTAAATGAACCCGGCAGTTAGATGGAGAATTGCTCCAGCAGCTGGAGAAACATCTGTAAGAGGAAATCCACCACATGGATGGACTGAATTCATCTTCAGGATGTGAAGAAGTGACTGAAAGACTGAAGTGCCTCCAGCAGGTGGCAGCATCACATCACTGTATATGCCTGTACAGCACATGTACATAATTATTTTCTTTTTTTATACTCAGCATAGATGAAACCAGACAAGAGAGGTTTTTTTTTAATTGTTTAATGTGAAATTCTGATCAATAAAATGTTGAAACAGACTGATTCCTGTTTGAAAGGCTGAAACACTGATGTTTAAAGACTGCTACTATAACCGGCTTTGAGCTTCCTTTCAGTAAAAGGTCTCCTTTTTCTAGCTCTCCAATAATTTTAAACTTTTTAAAAATGGCTTAAATGTTTTTCAGGCCTGAAAAGTTCACCTGGATCTCTCCCTCTTTTTTTAGTTGAGTCCATTAAAATGCCAACGACAACAGCGACGGGTATAAAATATCATTTTTGTACCAACAAGGTGATTCCAGAGCTGTTAGCTGAAAACTGCATATCTCAGTGTGTAGCCTTACAAAAATGAGGAAACTGAACGAGTGGAGGATAAAAGAAGCCTTAAAAAATACAGCAAATAAGGATCAAGCATAACGTGAGCTGTAGGCTTTAATGGAAAATATGTTTTTCAGCTCTAATAACCTCTGAGTACTCCTTTGGTATGTAACTGTAATCTTCTAGTACACACACCACGTGTGCGAAGTAGAAAACCAGCTTCTTTCTAGGTTGTATCCAAGGCCATGACGCACTCATTATCAGACTGAAGTTACATGGAGGTGGGAAACTGAACTTAAGCTTCTTAAGAAGCTGGAACAAATCCAGCAAAGACCTGACAGGACCTGAGAGATCACCTGGACCTTCAGCTCATCATCTACAGTTCACCGAAGCCTCATCAGAGACGGTCTCAGTGGAAGGGCTGAGGTCTGCCACATTACATGAGAACTGCACTGAACATCAGTGAGAGCAAAGATTTTGGTTTAAATCATCACCAGTACGTACGAGGAGGTCAGGAGGGGTCCAACTGTGAGACTGCAGCCATCTGTGAAACATGGTGGAGGCTCTGCCAGTGGTGTTGGAGATCTGTTCATAATTGCTGGCATTGATTTAAGGTGGCATGCTCCAGAGAGAAGACAAATGACAGTAGAAGCAAGAATACTGAGAGCGAGTGTAGCAGTGATGCTGCAATCAGCAGCGATAGTGAAGGTTCAAATACCCAGGGTCAACCATCCAGAGCAAGAGAGGTGTAGAAGAGAGTGGAGCGGGTGGAGATGAGTAGGTGATCCGTGACAGAAGGAAAGCAGTAAGAGTGAAAGGGAAGGTTTACAGGATGGTAGAGAGACCTGTTGTGGAGATGGAGGCTCTGACACAAAGACAGGAGGCTGTGCTGGAGATGCGCAGATCTTCAGTGGGAGTGAGCAGGATGGATTAGAAATGAGTCCATCAGAGGGACAGCCCAGGGTCAGAGAGGCTGAGAGGGTTTGGATACATGTAGAGGAGGGAGGGTGGAGATGGAGCTGCAGGCAGGAGGAAAAGAGGAAGACCTCAGAGGTTTATGGATGTAATGAAGGAGGACATGCAGTGGGTTGGTGTGAGAGGAGGATGCTGGGATAGGGTGAGATGGCGGCAGATGATCTGCTGTAGTGCCCACTAAAGGGAGCAGCTGAAAGAAGAACAAGGAGAAGGTGTGAAAAGGACACCAGAAGGACCTAGCATTAGAAACAAACAGGACCAAAGAGCAGCTAGGTGCTAACATGTGGTTACCTGTTATCTCACTTTGCTTGGATGGACTTCAGCCTCCTCCCCAAAACCCTGAATTAGGCAACTGGAAGAAAAAGGATGTATGTATGGATGATGGATGATGGATGGATGGATGGATGATGGATGGATGGATGTATGGATGATGGATGGATGGATGGATGATGGATGATAACTCGTCACCTTTAACTTGCACATCAATAGTCCAGCGAGTCAGATGCTCGATGGCTGAACGTGGATTCTCAAAGAAACAGAATTTGGAAACAAAGTGCCAACGTTCATAAAGTACCTTCAAACTTTTTGTCAGTGATAATTTGTTTCGTAAATGTTCTACGTGAGCCCAGAGACGAAGGCTTTATTAATATGCATGCATGTGTGTGTGTTAGTCAGAAGCACCTCAGGCTCGTAGTTTCCCTCTCCTCAGCCTAACAGCAGTGAGTGTGTGTGTGTGTGTGAGTGCGCGTGTATGAGTGTGTGTGTGCGTGTGAGTGTGTGTGTGTGAGTGAGTGTGCGTGTGTGTGTGTGTGTGCGTGCATGCTGTCACACCACAGCTTTACAGATGATGGATTGCTCTTTTAGTTCCAGAGCTCATTCGCCGTCACTTCTCCTGAAGAGGAGGGTGTGAAGACAATGCTGACAATAACAACTAACATAAATTAGAAAGCGCTCCAGTGGACAGATGGGCCTGCGACTCCCGCAGCCGCCTGCATGCAAATGGACTCCCAGCCCTCTGCTGCCGCTGCTGCTGCTGATCTGTATGGATGACAGGCTGACAGGCCGAATGGTGCCAGGGTTGGGCCTCATCATGACTAACTGTGAACCGGCTCCAAAGGCTCTGCACGCTGATGGGATGATACTTGGATTCAGTCAGTGTTTGGGGGCAAATGCCATCTCAGACTGGGGTAAATGTCACCTCAGCTTCATATGGAGTCCCGCTCTTGGCTGCGCTCTATGGAGATGATTTAATGTGGAACTACTGATGCATGATCTGCATTCTTGCAGTCTCCATGTCAAGAACTCATCATCATGAGCACAAGCCTTTCACCTGTTTTATCCCGGCCACTCCCACACACTGGGAAGAACCTGCAATCCTTCCAGGCATTCCTGCCTGCTGCTGAGTTTAGGGTCACTTTACAGTCTTGTCAGGATCACTTCCTGCTTTTGTCACCTTTTCCTCTTTTGTAATTGTCTGTCTCACCCTCCTCAGTCTCACCTGTGCTCTCTTATTTAGTCACATAGCCCAGTATTTACACTCTGGGGGGTTAGAGTCAATGAGTGACTGAATCTGATTTAATACAAAATGCTGTCAAACACGTTCATTGTTCATAAGCTGCAGCCTGGCGGTCCTTCCAGGTGATGAGACAGAGGCAGGTAAGTCACCACGTGGTCCCGCCTACACACTTTTATCCCTTCTCATCCCGTTCATGCACTGATGTGTGCAGACACCAACAAAGTACTTCAGTATGTGGCTAGCTCTGCTGCAGAGCAGGAAGCAGGTAGTTTGAAATGCAACAATTCAAACAGCTCAACAAAAATCAGCAAGCACACAAACTGCACACTGCGTGTCTGAGAGCTGCTGATGGATTCCCAGAGAGATTAATGTGTGATAATGTCACTCTCAGAGATAGAGACAGACGCAAGAAAGAGAGCAAAGGAGAGGAAGACAGATCATTTTCAAATGTAAGAACTGCTCAACGAGTGACATTTGATGAACTGGAAAGATTAGATTTAAAGGTTAGATTTACTTTAATCAGACAGTGATTCACAGGCTGAAACATCTGTGGCAAATTAAATGAGATTTCATGTTATTCAGCGGTTGTATATGACTGATAGGTCAGATCCTGAGCAGCAGCAGAGACATTATACGAGACAAGATGCTCAAAGACTTGTGAATTGAGATTTATGGGTGATTTCTGCAACATCAAAGATGGTTTGTAGGATAAAGGGCCAAATGCAGAGTGAGTGACAAAAACCAACCTTTTATTTGGTTGATGAAAGGCCAAAGAAAGTAAAAGGCCAGACAGGGAAATGACAAACGCAGTCCAACAAACATCGAGATTAACGAGGGAGTACGACAAAGGACAAGGGGAGGCAGGACTATTTATACACACACAAGCCTAATCAGGGTGTAGACAATAAAGCCAATCAGGCAGGGCAGTAAATACACCAGAGATACATAATCACCAAAGTGAGGCAGAAAACTAACCAAACTACAAATACAAGCAGTAACTAGAACTAAAATACAACCAAGACTAAAGGCTCAGAGTACTGGAAATCAGAACAGAGCTACAAACTAAGACCCTCAGTCTGTCAGGATCCTGGGTTTGGATCCTGGGTTTTTCCCCAAGTTTTGGATTTGTGTTTGTTTTGATTTTTATTCATTCTTCAGGGTTTTTGGTTCTTAGTGTTGTTTATTGTGTAACAACATGCTGTTAATTAGTATTCCATGCTTTCTGCTCCCGTCATGTCCTGGTTGTATTCTCTTCTAGTATTTATGGAGTTTTTGTTCCCTCTGCGTTTCCTCCATGTGGTCTCTTGTGATATTCCCTCTGTACAGACTTCCTGTTCCAGAGTTCCACACTTCCTGTTCGTCACCCGCATGAAATTCTGAATCTTTCGGATGTGAACTTGTTGTGTAACCTACATACAAACCTGGGACGCTATATAGAGAGGTTTATGATGGTTTATATATATGTATATATATATATATATATATATATATATATATATATATATATATATATATATATATATATATATATATATATATATATAATAAATTGTCCTCATAAAACGCGCTGTGAAAAAAATGCAGTCACACCAAGCGATGATGTAATGAGGTCCTGATGTTTCTAATCAAGAGAAGGAAGAAACAGATTCTCGGTCCATCAGGGAGAGTTTCATGGTTTGATCCCAGAGCTGAAGCTGCATATTTCAGGGTGTGTGTGTGTGTGTGTGGGTGCACGTTTTGAGCTATGAGCTCACGTCACTAAATGCAGCGCTCTGATTGGTCAGATCTGTTTGTTCGCCTGCAAAAGTCAGAAAAATCGAACTTCCAAAAAAACAAATGCCGCAAATTCGCCAAGAGTACCTGGCTGCAGGCAGAAGGGAGCCGCCATACCTCAACTCTACTCTGGAACTCCACAGGAAGTTGTTCTGTACCGGAAGTCATGTGACCTTTTGTCAACTTCCTATGAAGTTGAGGTATGGCGGCACCCTCTTGCCTGCAGCCAGGTGTGTCTCCAAATTCGTCCTGTGAAATGACGCGGTTGGTGTGAACACCTGCATTCGGAACAGGCAAGTCCGAAAAATATTTTTAAGGTACGAAACATTCGCACAAAATGAATGCGTAAAGGCCTTTACTTTGATAGTGATTTGTCTCGTGTGGCTTGCATTTGGTTTCACTTCCCTTGTCTCATTATCCTCAGAAGTTTCAGCTGTGTCATGTTTCCCTCCTGTGTTTATTTCCTTTGATTACTTCATCCTCTGCTTCTTCCACCTGCTGCCTTCAGGGGGCGCCACAGCAGATCATCTGAGGCCATCTCACCCTATCCCAGCATCCTCCTCTGTCACACCAACCCTCTGCATGTCCTCCTTCACTACATCCATGATCCTCCTCTGCTGTCTTCAACATCCTTTGTCCAGTATGTCCACTCTCCCTCCTGTGCACATGTCCAGTCCTTGGCAAAGAGCTGCTGTGATTAATATGTTTCAGCTGCCAACAGATTATTTAATCTTAGCTGAAGCAGTGAGTGGCTTTCTTTAACTAACAGGTCAGAAGACTCCTCTGGTTCCTCTGTTTGAGAAGACCAAAGTATTGGCTGCAGCAAACACAGAAAACAGCTCAGGATTAACTGAAACGACTAAAACTGGGTTAACCTCCAATCTGTTAATAAAACCTGGAAATATAGTTCAAGTAAAACGTGCTGAATGATCGAGATCCGAGATCTCTGAGCGTTTGATGAAATCAAATCCTAAAACATCATCAGTAGAACTCAGGTTTAATAGTGAAAGTAAGAGCTTTTACACACACACACACCCCTCGGCAAGGCTAATCAGGGGAACAAAGGCTTCAGTTTGATGCAGCATTAAGGTTGGGTTGTGGAACAACAGAAGAAGGTCATGTGGGGTCCAGTGAGTCCTGATTTATCCTGTTCCAGAGGAGAACACGGAGCGATGGACCGATGCACACCCCGTGCCTTGGCTCGGCCACCGCAGAGTCCAGACCTGAACCCCACTCAGCCTGGACGTGCTGCAGATGATCTGACTCCCATCACCAACACGAGGTCTAATGGAAACGAAGCCACGGAGAGTCCGAGCTAAAGGCTGGGCAGTGAATGTCTTTTGTGTCCATGTTGTGGTTTCCTGAGCTGCTCTAAGGCACGCTTTCACCAGAGAGCCGTGCCTGATTTTACTCGATGTTATTGGTCTGCTTTGATTTGCATCATTTGCAGCTGAAATTGTTTCCATGTGTTAAACCTGACTGAACTTCTGTGATGTGCCTGGAGCAACTGAGACATGATCATTTCACAGTATTGGAAGCTGTGAATCTCTCAGCGTTTCTCGGGGAGGCCTCCCTGCACTCTTCCACTCTCTCCATCACTTTCTTGCTTCTCTTTCCTTCTGTACTCATCTTTCCCCTCCCTCCAACACCATTTCAGTCCTGCAGCTGTATGTGGCTGATGGCATCCGGCGTGCAGGGCAGCACACATGAAAGGGGTCCTGTCACTCACTCGAGGCGACCATATGTGTGCCTGCGTGAGCTCCATGCCAGCGGCAGGCTGCCTCTGCCAGAAGACATTAGGGAAGCAGCAGGGTGTCATTAAGGCGGCACGATGATTGATTAACTTAAATCTCGAGCATGAGACCTACCAGTCGCAGCTCCTACCTCTCTCCTCTCACACACCGCACACACACACGGCGGCAGAGGAGAGGTGGCCGCGGAGGCAGAGGGAGCCCCCTGCAGATGTGAGGGTGTAATTGCATTATCTGCCCAGTAGGGATAGGATAAGCTTGGGTTGCTCTGAAATGAACACAGTGAGGGGGCCACATCAAGCCATTAGTAGCTCTCCAGCCCTCTGCTTCTCCTGAGAGACGGATTTCAGATGCAGCTTTTCCTTCGTGGAGCTGTGGGGAGTTAATGGCAGCTCCCAGCCGCCCAGCCACACTGATGGCTGCATGTTTTTCTGGTAAAAGATGAGAGGACGCCTCTTCAAAGATGAGGAGTTTTTAACATAAAACACTGCAAAATAATATTTCAAATAAGGATATTACTGTTATCAAAATGCTAACAAGCCCTGTTAGCTGTACAGTCTTTGGTTCTCATTTATTTTAGGTTTATTGTTATTTTTGTTTTTAGTTTGTTTAGGCTGAAGAGGTGCTTGGTCAGGGTCAGGGTCAGGAAAAGCTCGTGGCTCTGGGATAAAAAGAGAAAACTGAGTGGCTCTAAAGTGACTCTCAGGTGTCCAAATTTACAGCAGAAATAAACGTGTTTACACCCTGATAGAACAAAAACACAGCCTGGGTCTCTGAAATTAATTTATTCCATCATAACACCTGCACAGGGTGCTAATTTTAATCAGACTCGCCCATTTAAGCTTCACAGGGTTTAAAGTTGTGCTTTATTAGTGTGAAGCAGGGAAAGGAATAACAAGCATGACTATAAATAACAGCAAAGCTCAGTAAAGACCCGTTACCCCAGAATACACCGGATGTGTCAGTCTGCGTGGGGGGCTTTTATTTTGAAAGTTGACCAGATTTTCTGATGTTCCTCTGTCCGACTTCCTGCCTTGATTGCAGCTTGATGCAGCTTCTGTGAAAAGTTGACCCGGTGCTCTCTGGACTCTTTCTGGGATGTGATGGGGTGGGTCTGGGGGAAGTGCAGCAGTGTATGAAGCTCCTTGAGACTAAACTACTGCAAATAAATGAGGAGAATCATTTAAAAACTTTGAGGCCAGTGAGGACTCTGGGTGTGGTAGTTTTTCTCTGATCCTGTAGCTTGTTAGCTGTTTAGCCCGTGGACACCCTGAAGTCTTTCACTGCTTTTTGCTCGTTTAATTTAATAGGCTTGAATTTCTGTGATTACTGAGGTGTCTTCAATGTTACTCCATGTGCCACCCTGGACTCCAAGCAGGAGCTGCAGCCACACCTAAAGTCCACCGTGCTGTTTCCATAGGAGTAAGAAGGTAATGGCCAGGTGCTGCTGATCAGGTGCACCCGAGGAATTGAGCACCTCTATAAAAGAAGCTTTGGCAGTTTGCTGGTTTGGAGCATTCAGGTGTGTGTTAACAACAAAACAATCTTTCCAGGAATGGACGTCCCAGCAAATTCATCCCAGTGTCAGAAAAACTACAAAAACCAGGAGCTCCACGTCAGACGCCACAGGCCTCGTTAGCAGCCACAGGCCTCGTTAGCAGCCTCTTCTCTCTAAAAGAACACTGCAGCACAGCTCAGGTTTGCAAATCTGCATCTAAACCAAACATGAGACTTGTGGACGATGTTGATGTGTGTCCTAACGCACAGCAGCACAAACACCTCAGACCGAGGAGGAGGAGGGATTCCCATTTTATTGTTTGATTTATTTTTAACTTTTAAAATGAGTATTCACTGCTTTGTGAAACTGCACATTTGATGTTTCTGTCCTCGTTCTCTGCAGCGCTGTGAGAGGATCTCCTCCTTCCTGGTTTCTGAGTTTGTGCATATTTGTCACATTTACATGTTTCAGATGTTACTATCAAAGATAACCCGAATAAATACAAAATGCAGTTTTTAAATGTTTTTTTTTTTTTATTTGTAGAATTATTACTGACCCCACATTTGCAGTCTCAGAAACCTGTCTGCTGTGGAGTTCTTCTTGGACAAACTTGATTGGATGCCCTTTGACCTCGGTCACACGCACAGGCCGACAGCTTCCACAGAAAGTTGCAGACGGCGTGTGTGTGTGAGATTACCGACCGCCTTCCTGTCCTCCCTCCGTCTCAGCGTGTCCCGGAGTCATGCGGCGCCTCGCAGAGATGAGTGATGAAATCAGCGGAGGGGGAGTTCACGCCGGGACCACCGCTCGGGCTAATGTTTTGTTTGGTATTAACATGCACGAGGCACTTAAACTCCCACTGATTTGGATGAAAAAAGCATTTGGAATCGGGCTCATCAATCAAAGGGCACACACACAGGAGCTGTCAAAACCCCGGCGTGCGCTGTGTGTGTCACACTGCTCGAAGCGACTGATGTTATAAAAGGAGAAACTCTGTTTTTATTCAATAACTTTAATGATGCATTTTCCCCCTGAGGACAGGGGAGCACCTGGACAACCGTGAGCCTGTGCCTACACCCACAACCACACCGCATATCCGCCCTGCCATCACGGTTGTGTTTATGGATTTGAAAGTGGAGGAATAAACTGCTCTGGAGAAGCAATCTGCTCATTAAGTCTTGTGTCATTAACCATTTTCAGATGCAAACGCTGCTGCAGGTCCCAAAGTCAAGCCAACACTGAGGCACCACCGAACTGAGGGCAGCTCCACACTCATGTCCAATAAAGTGATCAGTGTGGCTGTTCTCCCATGTGTTACAATAAAGTCTCACATCCAGGCGTCCATGAAAAAAAAAGAGCCTTCAGGAGGTTTGGCAGAGTTAGGAGAGACACTAAAACCTGCAGCTGGGCTGCAACTCTGGATCCAAACATCGGCGACGTTTGGAGGGTCGGTGAAGTCGGGTCAGCTGGTGTATGATGATGTGGTTAGGGTTAAACGGTTCTCTGTGAAGCTTCACACTGATGTTCCCGATGAACAGAGAGGAACGATGGCGGGACGAAGACCCCAAAAATGGACCAAAGGTCAGCCAGGAGAGCGAGGACCAACTGCACATCAAAACGGTGACGTTAGAGTCCATCCAAGAGGTGAGACACTCATAGTTGTTATTTATTGGCACAAATCGTGTTCAGTATAGTAGATTTATTAATGCATTTAGGAAGGCATTTGTCCTTTCACACCTTTTATTATTTTATTTTTAGGTTTCCTTTAAGGATGCCGGATCAAGATGGTCCTGGAGCCACCTCCGCTCCTCAGGAGCAGCAAAGAGATGCAAGATGATACGACAGGATACAAAACATCTCCGAGAGTTATTACCTGACTGCAAAGGGAAGCAAAATGAGACAGCAAATAACTACAATAATATGGAAACCAATAACGAAGGGCCTCAGAATGAAGATTGATCTGAAACTGTTGCAGGATTTGCAGATCCAGGATTTTGCAGGTTGGTGAACCTCCGCCTCTCTGAGATGCTCTTTTATACCTGAACGAGATCTGTTGACCCAGTTAGCTGTAAACTGATCCTCCAGCTGTGTCTCACTTTTCCAGCCTTTTGTTGCTTCTGCCCCAACCTTTGAGACATGTCACTGAGATCAAATATTCTCCATGAAATACTAAAATGTCTCAGGCTACACATTTGAAATGTTTTCTGTATTTTGATAAAATGTGGGTCTGTAAGATGTGCAGATCACTGCATTCTGTTCTTATTTCCATTTAGCCCAGCACAGCAGCCCACATTCCCACCTCATCATGTTTGTGGACTCAGGAGTGGAGGAAACACTTGAGTACGCTAATATTTGAAGAGCAAACTTCCTCTCTTCACAGAAGTCATACAGAGGGTGAGGTGGCCCTTCAACACCTCAGTCCTCAAACACACTGCTGCATTTTCTCCAATCAAGCAGCCTTGATGAAGGCTGTCGGCCACCAAAACACAGGAAGGTGTCACAAAAACGGTCACAGAACAGTGCATGCTGACTCCGAGCAGAAGGAGGAGGAGAGGGAGTAGGAGGACAAGCACATCCGAGTCTCTAGTTTGAGAAAGAGATGCTTCACAGGTCTTCGACTGCCAGCTTCATTAAATGGTACCCACAAAACACCAGTCCTGACATGAACAGTGAAGAGGCGACTCTGGGATGTCAGCCTTTTAGGCGGAGCTGCAAAGAAGAACAGAGAGCTGACCAATGAAAGAAAATAATAAGACCGGCGGAAGGACACAGACTGAGGAAGAGGAGGGAAAGTGTTACGGACAGAGAGATCCAGAGGTGTTTGGGTCAAAAAGAAGAAGCAGAGTAGATGAAAGGAGGGTGGAGGAGTGCATGACGCAATCTCTCAGCAAGGTGTAGAAATATGATGATTGTGGGGTAATAAAGTGGGAGATCTGTAAAGGATGAAAAGGAGGTGGAAACTGTGTTAATGCACAGAGTGCCCACAGACTGTTAATTTAAGGTCTATGTGTGGTGTAAAAGTGTGCATCTCCTCTCCCTGGATGGTGATGATGTAACACTTTGATAGTATGATGACGCTCCATTAAATAAAACCAGCAGCAACGTGATTTTAGGGGAACAGACTGACCTCCTCAGTAACCACTGACCAGCAGGGAGCAGCATGGAGTAACCTGGCCACAGACGGCGAGTCGGTGTGGATGCTGTGGGTTAGGTTACTGGTTTTATCAGGGCAGAAAGTGCAGCTTCAATATCCCCGCCATGCTTTAGATGGGATCAGACGTCCAGGTGGATTAGCAAACAGCTGGCACAGCCTCTGGGCTCAGGAGATCAGGCGGCCTCAAAACCAGGGAGCCTGCAGGAGGCGACACTTCCTGTTTGAAAGTCAAAGAGCTCAGACAAAAGGCACAGCCTGATTTCTTTTGCTTCAGATCCAAATCCCACACTCATAATGCCGAGAGTCTGCTGATACAGGATCTGCATAACCAGCCTGTTATCCTTCCCATCCAATAATGTTGCTTTGCCAAACCTATAGCAGCATATCAGGTTATGGTATTAGAGAGAGAGGGCGGTCGCCACGTTTTTCAGCACAGGGTGTTACCGGTCTGAACATTTCAACCCGGTTTCATAAAGTGAGCCACAGCAGTGCTGCTGTCAGTGGGCCACGGATATTAAATGAAACCTTAAATCATCAAAGTCGACCTCCTATAAGAGCTCCTGGAGCTTCATGTCAAACTGTACCAACATCAGAGCACAGACACGCATGGGCTAAAGGATGATGAGGAGAAGGAACGAAGCAAATGTGATCCTGTTCCACCCAAACACCTCCACAACAGAAGGAAATGAACACCTGAGCTAAACAAGCAAGAGAGTATATGCACACAGGTAGGTGGTAACTGTGAGGTCCTGGCAGGCTGGGTTTGATTTCCTTTTCCCCTTCTTCTGTCTTTGGCTCCTTCTCTAACCTCCTCTCTTTGTGCCTCAGGTGGAGTTGCTGGGTGGTTCTGTCCTGCTGGCTCACCTGTGGGCGGAGTCTTCCTGCTCCAGCATGTCTTTTGTCCTGTCTCCCTCCCGTCACCCCCAACCGGTCACGGCAGATGACTGCCCCTACCTGAGCATGGTTCTGCTGGAGGTTTCTTCCTGTTAAAAGGGAGTTTTTCCTTCCCACTGTCACCAAGTGCTTGCTCATAGGGGGTCGTTGTGATGGTTGGGTTTTCTGTGATTATTGTAGGGTCTTACCTCACAATATAAAGCTCTTTGAGGCATCCGTTTGTTGGTGCAAGTAAGTGGAACATGTTCCAACCTCAGCAATATTCTGCTCAGCAGTCGCTGCCATCATCTCTTCTCTGGCGGAGTTTCTGGTTGCTGCCCTGTGAAATATCCAAGCTCCCCAGTCATTCACCAGTTGGTTGCAAACACTCACCTGCCTTTCAACAAACCTTTTAAAACTGCTGACTGCTCACTGAGTCTGTTTTAAGCCAAAATGTGACAGGACCTGTTGGAACACAGGTGAGAACAGGTGTGGATGCAAGCACAGGTGAAACTGATGAGGATGAGACAGGTGATACAAACGAGGGATTAATCTGACAGGAATATAATGAAGCAGGAAATAACAAAAACCTCAACAATCCAAAAACCGTGACCAAAAGTATTCTCTTGTCTTTCCCATAGCTGCTCTTCCCAGATCCTGGTTCTGTTGGAGGTCCTTTCCTTTTTTAAATGGAGTTTTTCCTTCCCACTGTCACCAAGTGCTGCCCATAGATGACCCGACCATTGGGGTTTCCCTCTAATTTTTCCCACTCTGTCATATATCAGTAAAGGTTATGCTCTCATTGGCAGTCGCTTCTGTCTGTCACCTTGAAGTCGGGAAACCTCCAGCAGTTATTTCACCCGTCATCACTTGATTTTGCTGAATGTCACTGACTTTCTGTGGTCTCTGGTTGCCACAGCTAAAATCTGCAGTTGCTCTCGTGGTCGCTGACGTGTCTGTTTGTTTTTACAGCTCAACGTTGGGACCTGACAGAGTTGCGCTGACAGAGGAGCTGCAGCCTGTGTTTGTGGTGTCGGTGCCTGCTTTTAAACACAGAAATCACAGTACGTACCTTTAATGGGCCGATAACATCTGAAATGGCTTCATGTCAGAGTTCTTTAGAATGACTGGGACAACCTGACCACGTTAGCCCAAAGCAGAAACATGAGTTTAGATCTGTCAAAGGCTTATATTAGGATTTATTGGAGTTCATAAAGTTCACAGAGGTCTGGTCAGTCCTGCCTTTGTTGAAAAGTGTCTCCACCTTAGATACTCCTTGTCATCTCTTCTTTTTATGTGATTCCCCACGCTGCGGGTCCCGAGAGGACTGGCCTTGACTGCATATCAAAAAGAGCAATTTGACTGGGGCCTTTGAAACATTTAGCTGTAATGTCAGTCCTGGCCTCTTTCAGATAGACAGGAGAGGGAAATGTCAGTGCAGATTTCTATCAGCCGAGTCAGTAAAGAGTGCCCTCTCGGTGGCCAGCTGTGCCTGCCAACAGGACAACTGCCCTTTTATTGCCGGTGTTTTTAGACCTTTTTGCCAGGATTTGGAAATGCTCTTTAACATTCAGCGTGCATATGTTCCCCCCTCAGGGAAAAGACCAGAGGCCGCCGAAACAAAAACTCTTGTTTGCACATCAACATTTACTTGTTGGGAAAATGGAAAAGTAAACTTCTTATCTTTGCTTTGTGTCCATCACTGCAGGCTGAGGACAGACACAGCAGGAGGGCTGCATCTGCCGTGAGCTGCCTAAATGTTTTCTTCTTTAATGAGTAAGAGTGTAGCCACATATTATACTATGTCTGGATATGAGAGCAGATAGGCTGTGAATGAGCCTGGATTAGATGGATCTAATCCAGGCATGATGTAATCCTTACAGCCTGAGCATATTCTTCAGAAAAAGGTCGACCCAAAGCGGCTGCATTCAGCCTGGACCTTCAAAAACAAAGCCACTTAAATGGTCCAGTACAGAGCTTTGCAGTTGGACTTCTACCTGTTGTGGCTGTTCGCTGCCACTTGGGGGCAGTGCCAATGACAGCAACATCCTCTAACCAGAAACAAGAGAGTTCATAGATCTCTGAAACAGGACCTTTACTGCTCAGTGGCTAATAATAAGCAGACGGAAAAAAGGGGTTGGACAAAATGGCTTAACACTCGGGTCAATCTAACATGGTGTAAGTTTGGACATCTGATTTTCATAGCTCACCTGTTTAAACTGTATTAAGGCTTAAAGTTTGCATTATTAGGGGCGTGGCTTCTGTGACTGACAGGCGGATGGCGACAGTAACGCTAATGTAACCGTGTTTGTGCTGTTGGCATCTTTGGGAGCATTTTCAATGCAATCATCTGACCAATAATATGGCTGCTGTGCAGATCAATTAAATTCAGTTCAATGCAATTTCAGTTCAGGTGTATTTACATATCACCAATTCACAAGAGTCGCCCCAGGGTGTTTTATAATATAAGGCTTTATAAAGAGGTAAAGGCCCTGCAGTATTTGGGAGAAAATCCCAAAAACAAACAACCCCCTATGAATGGCACTTGGCGATGGTGGGAAGGAAAAACTCCCTTTCAACAGGCAGAAACCTCCAGCAGTGGCGCAGTGGGTAGGTGCTCACCTCGCAACCGGAGGGTCGCGGGTTCAAATTCTGCTGTCATTGTGTCCCTGGGCAAGAAGACGACACATTGCCTAAGTGTGAATGTGGTTGTGTGGTCGGTGGTGGTCGGAGGGGCCGTAGGTGTGAACTGGCAGCCGTGGTTCTGTCAGACTGGCCAGGGCAGCTGCATTAGCAGCTTACCACCAAATAAGATTGAGGTGTGAATGAATGGTGCACAGAACTGTAAAGTGCTTTGAGTACTGTGAAAAGCACTATACAAGTCTAAGGCATTATTATTATTATTAAGAGAGCACAGGGAGACCAGGACCAATCACAGACTAAGGCACAGGGAAGAAGAAAATGCAAAGACATGGAGAGGAAGTGCTCAGTGCATCCTGCAGCCTGGGCCTACTGCAGTCACTAAGGGAGGGTTCAGGGTCACCTGATCCAGCCCAAACTATAAGCTTGATCAAAAAGGAAAGTTTGAAGTCTAATCTTGTTGAACATTAAAATAAGGCAGACCTTCACTGGGCTAGCTTAGCATGATTCACAGTTAACATAAAAAAAATAATGTATGTTAAACTAATCCTCAGTTCATGCTCTGTCTGAAACAAGCTGCCTTAGCACCTGCCCCTCCCTAAAACTCACTTTGTTCTGATTGGCTGATTTTCAGAAGCCTGCAGAGGGGCTCCACCCAGCTCTGAACATTAGTCCGGTCACCGGTGACCCATTTAGGGTTACTTTCAGTTAACCTGCTTTTATGCACTTTTCACCTGTTTGGCATAAAGATTTATAATAGAAGAACTTCAAGGCCAAAAAGCACATGAGAGGGCTGGAGCCTATCACGTTAACCCGTAAACACATTTGTTCCCTGGCACATCTCTGCGGTCCAAAATAAGACTACTGGGAGGTGGAGGAGGGCACGTCCACGTCAAAATCAGTGCCTGATTTAACCAACAGGTCCTCTTCCTCATCCCTCTGTGAGGCGCGTCCTCCTGCAGCCGCCTCCGCTGGCAGCTTCCTGCTGCTTACTGCTAACACAAGTGTTACAGTGCAGCCAAACCAAACTCCCAGCTGCTCACATATGTGGGCTTAAATGCTCTCAGTGGCCTTCGGGATGAAAGCCGCACAAACCCACAGAGCGAGCCAACGCGGGGCCCATTTAATCCTAATAATAAACACGTTAAATTTAATGTCAGCGCTGAAAGGAGGGGGAGGCTTTGGAAGGTCTTAGTATCGAGAGTCAATTAAGCCTGGAACAGCAGCGTGCTGAGACGCTCCCATAAAAATGCAACCAGTGTGGACACAGCAGCATTTAGGTATGTTTTTCTCATTTATGCTGCTCTGGTGCACGAACAAACTTTATTGGATCTATTTAAAGCCGCACCGCTTGCTTCGGGCGATGACTAAATAGCAACTGAAAACACAAACAGCAAGTGCAGCAGTCAATGACTTATTCAGCTGTCTTCAGCTGTGATCATGATGAATGATCCTGTTCATGATGCATAAGTTTAAAAGAGGAAGCTGCATTTTATACTCATAAAACCCACAAGACCAAAACCAAGACTTCCTCTCCAGCTCTCTCCCAGGAGTGTCTGCAAGCATTCGTTAGCCCACATTAGTCAGTCCTGTCACCAGACGGGGCCAGTCAAGTTATTTTTATCATTTTATGTTTCATCTGTGTTTGTCTGCTGTGTTCATTTGTTTTAGTGAATTCTCTCCAGTCTGCCGAGCGACCCCAGCAGCCGTCTCCAACTAAAATGACCCTAACGTACGTATACGCCTGTACGTACCCATCGCCTCCTTAAGGGGCGCTCGGTCTGACCCACTCTGCACAGACATCCTCACTGCTTTGTTTTGTTGAAAAAGATTTGTTATAAATCCCAGTTCTTTAGATTTTTGTTTATATTATGTTTGTTTCATCATTGCAGGGCGGTGATGAAACAGGTGACAGTTCATTCAGGTCAGGACTGCATGACCCCTGACGGAGTTCCTGCTAAATTTATGTCAAACTTTATTTTAAATATTTTGAGGGTTACCGCTGCAGGGGCGAAGGTGTTTATGGTAAATGCCAGTGGAATCTATGCTTATGCATGTCTGTAAATACATTTTAATAAACGAGTGATGTGATCTCACGCTAATACCTATCACGTGTGATAGCTAGCAAAGAAGATGCTAATGTTCATAAACAACCACATTTTTGTATACAGTGATATAGTGAAGATATTAAGAATCACAGGATAAATTAAAAATACATTCTGAGCTTCAGAATGGAGGATTATCCAGGGTCTGTTCATTGGCTAGTGACCTTTGATTGACAGGTTATTAGCCAATGAGCACGCAGTTTCATTGTGAGATCCGCCTCTCTCATCACATCCAGTTTCAAAACACCAAGGTGTGATGTGAACATGCTCATCTTGAGCCTTGAAAATGGGAAGTCACAAACCAGTGGGTGATGTCACAGTGGCTGTCCATCTTTTATATACAGTCTATGATTTTACTGTGGCTCACACTGCTGCCTGTATGTCTGAACTTGTCTTTATTTGGTGGACTTTATGCATTTTTTTTGGGGGGGGAGTTGTATCTTTTAGAAGTGCTGTACAAATGAATTGTTAGTACTAATATAGAATAATGTTTCTAGATTGTGACCTGAGTCGGGTGATGAGGTGAACTTCTTCTGTGTTGGCACATTTCTACAGAAATAGCTGATTGAGAGCATGCAGGCTGTCTCCTGTCCTTGATCCCTCCGTCCAGTAAAGTCATTACATTTCAAAGGACCGACTCCTGAATTGTTGCATAAAGTCAACAGAAGGACGCCTAAATTCCATCTCAGTATTTTCGGGCCTTCGATTATCTCCCACCGTGCTGATGGGTGAGGAACTTGGACAGGAAGCATTACAGAAACCGAATCCTGCGCCTGAGCTGCAGACTCATCTGGTCACCCAGCTGCTTTCTCTCATAATGCCTCGGTGACTTTTGATGCTCACAAGCAATTTCCTACAGATGACTATCACATTACATCAAATTAAATTGCATTACCTCACACCCAGCGAAGAGGTTTATTTACTCAACAGATGGCGGCCTCATCCTGGGGAAATATGAAACGTGCCTCTTTGGATCTGCCGGTTTGGCTCATTTTTAATGGCTTTATTTATGAATTAAGAGTCGGGCCGGCTCACGTGGCCCCAGGTTGACACACAGAAATCAAAGCAGGATGTTGAGCTTCAGTAATTATATGTTCTGTTTTAAACAAGAGGAAAATTTATGGCAGTGTTTCCTTTCTGGAAACAGGATCAGTGCTAAATCTGATAATTCATAAGGAGGTGAGTTGTGTTCTAAATAAACTGTGGGTAAACTGCAGATAAACAGCCCAGAGGTGATCTGTGTGGGAAAACCAGTGAGTGGGAATGTGTTGCAGAAAAACAGAGTCTGCGAGGAAGCATGATGCATGGCTGTTTCCTGTTTTGCTCCTGTGAATGGGCTCTTTGTTCCCTCCGCTCGGCTGCAGTCGCTCTGAACGTGTCTCTGAGGTATCCCGAGCCAAGACCTCGGCTCTGTCTGAGAGGCTGCCGACACTGCGGAGCAGATAAGGACAGAGGTGGCTGGTGCCAAAGAGGGAAATGGAAATAATGACCTCCTTATTATCGCCTTATTATCTGCTCTTTAGCCTGCTGGCTCCTTCGTTAGGCACAGCAGAGATGTATGGAGCAGCTGTGCGTGGCAGGAGGAGCCACGGTGACATGAGAGGTTTTCATTAAGACTACATTTTACCTTCTGACATTAGCCGAAGTTCCAGGGAAATTTAAAATTTGCTGTTTAAACAGTCTCATTAAGGAGACCTGTCCTTGCTTTGGGGGTCAGGAGGTAAGTCCCTGTGATGTAAATCATTACATTTAATCATGAAGTCCAGGTTTAAGGGAGTTTAAGTCTAGAGTAAGGGTTCGGGTGAGTCTCCGGGAAATTAATGTGACATTTTTAAATCAGTTTTCACCAAGTTTCAACTTCCAGGGCTGAAAAATGACTCCAGCAAGTGGCAAAAACTGCAGTTCCTCTGATGACCAGTTGAGACAGCCTCCAGCAGTGAGTCAGTCCTCTGACCGTCCAACTGTGCAGCAGAAATAAACAGCTCATAACATCTGCACAGGGGGAGCAGTTTTGTCCAGCTCACCAGTTTGGATTTTGTTAAGGCTTAAAGTCAGAGGTGCAATATTATGGAACGTGCACTGGTATTAAAGGAGATATGATCAGGCAACCTCAGGGGGGCAAAACCTTTAAGCCAAAAACTGAATTTCCTCTGATGGCCGCTTTGAGAAACTTCAAACTCTGAGCAAAAGGAATTATGGAGAGTCTGACCCATGTTTAAAATCACACCTAAAAACAGTACATAATACTCCACCCTCCCGTCTCCTGTTTCTGCTGTCCATCCTGTCGTAGTTACTTTGTGCTCATTTTGCATCCCTTTGTAGTCGTTTTCAGTCCTTCTGTTGTCAGTGTGTCAACATGATCCTTTTGCACTCATTTGCTATCTCCCTGTGCCGTTTTGCATCTCTTTGTGGTCAGTTTGAATCCCTGCGTGGTTGTTTCATTGTGCCTTTGTTATTGCCTTATGTCCTGTTGTAGTTATTTTGTATCCAGTCGTACTCGTTTTGCTTCTCTGTGCAGTTGTTTTGCATCCCTTCATACTTACATAGCCGTGCCTCTCTGTGCTTGATTTGCATCTGTCTCATTATTAATCTGTTTTATCCCCTTGCAATCATTGGGAGTGCAGCTGTGGTGGTTTTGTATCCATGTGCAGTTATTTAGTGTTTTCTTGTAAGAAGAAATTCGGAGCTTTGACCTCCTGACCTCTCGGATCTCTGTGTTTTTGCTCCTTCTGTCTGTTCAGTAGACCATCCATGTTGCTCGTCTCTCACGGCTCTGTGAGGCTATAATGAGGCGCTGCTCTCAGCTAAATATAACGTGCTAACATTGACACATGAAACTGTATATGGACATGAAACCGATGTGTGAGGACTTTCTTTAAAATCAGTCCATCTGCCCGACTTCATTCAACTTTATCAACAAAAGTGAACATTTAAATATTCGTGCTTCTCAGAGGATGAACCTTCATGACTCCAAACAAACAGAAACCTTTGATGTTCTTCAGTCAGCCTCTAGGGGACACCAGCAGGGTTTCAGCCTGGCATATTCAGTCTTTACGAGCGTGTGTGTGTGTGTGTGTGTGTGTGTGTGTGTGTGTGTGAACAAGGTTAGGGAGTGCTGGCCACCGGGTGCAGCTCCTGCGTCAACAAATGACTCTAAAGCTATTCTCAGCACCGTGTCCTCATTAAAACATTCCCCAAAGTGCCCCTCCGTTAAAACGCCCTTGGCTTCGTGTTTAGGTGTCTAATTAGGGTCCTTGCCTCAGCCGTGGTCCTGGCTTGTGTGTCAGTTTAATGAGGCAATTAGGGATATTAGAGATATTGTATCTGGACCAGAGATTTGAGGGGAACTGGGAAGTGTAGTGCAGGCTGTGGGGGCAGTGGGAGGCCAGAGAGGTGTAGAGTTGCAGGCGTGTTGGTGCAGGCTCCAGCAATGACCCACTGGAAAAAAGAAGAAAAAGTTAATTAAAGAAAAGTTTGAGAGGGAAACACTCGCTCACAGAGCTTCTGCGGATAATTGCGTGGAAAGTACAGTAGCTACTGCAAATCTGAGGCTTTAAGTGGTTCACAGGAACTCTTGATTTGACCTTTTCCTTTAAGTGCTTCAGAGCAGCATGTAGTGATCAGGCCACAACAAAGACCCTCTGCTCTTAAAGGGAGCTGCACATTTTTATTCATGGACTCTATTAGAGAATCTCTGCATGACTCCGAATAATCTCATTTATCTCACGCTGGCCCTTCATCAGTTCATCCTGTCAGCTCCTCCCACTTTAAACCACCTTTTCTGAATGGCTGCACCCGGTAAGCAGAAGGGGGTGGGCCTTCCGAGATGACCATATTAGGAATATCCCCCTCTTGTTGACATCATACAGATCCAAGAGTGGAAAAAACTGGTAAACTAAGTGTTTAGAGCAGTCTGCTGGGCTCACAGGGATTACATGTACATGCACTGACCTCATTATTGTAGGGTCTTTACCCACAATACAAAGCGCCTTGAGGCGACTGTTTTTTGTGATTTGGCGCTATATAAATAAAATTGAATTGAATTGAATTATTTAAAAAGTGAGGTTATAGTAATGTAACATCTATAAATGTGCATCAGGCCTGCAAATCGCTACCTTAGCACTCCTGTCTCATCCAAAGTGATGGCTCCAGGAATCAAAGCAGGCTTCTTCTACCCTTCCATGCAGCACGGATGTGAAGCCCACGCATGTGTAGGACCGGTTTCTACTTTCCTTTTAGTTTCACTCTTTTATTGCTCTTTAGTGGCATCTGTGCCGAGGAGGGTGATGAAACTGAGCCAAACTATAAATGAGCCAAAATAACGAACTAAAGACGCTTAAGCGCTCAGAAAAAGTGTGCCACATAAATATATGTCTTTTATGGAGAAGCAGCTCTCACAAACGTGTCCTTCTGCAGGTCAGCGGTGAACTCCAGGTGAGACACAGGTCTGTGTAAACGAGGGAAGTGCATACCTGTGAGTTTGCCTCCATGTGTGCAGGTTTCTGAGTCGCTGTGAGAGCCGAGCGCCGTGCTGCAAATTGCATCTGTTCCTAATTACAGAGTGCTAATGAAAGCCTGTACTCCTGGTGGGCCCGCCGAGGGCCGGCTTGGCACCTCGCCTCCGCCCCTCCTCGGAGGCAAACGGCTGATGGCGCACGCGGTCGTAAACAAAGTTAAGCACATGCAGTGCTGAAGACCGATGAAGATGCAGGCTTGATGGGCAGCAGCTGATTGCTGAAGGACGAATGCCGTCCTCCTCCTCCGGTTGTCGCTCGTCTTCGTCGTCTCTGGCAGATCTGTAATAAGTCCAGATTAGATCAGAGCTCCGACTGCAGCCATAACTCACTCTGTGAGACCAGTTTAAAGCTTTTCAAAGCTTCTGGTCACCTGGACAACTTTTGGTGTGATTTAAAGAGAAACAGAAAAGCCTGTTTGGTAGTTTCAGACTGTCGTGCACGACTTATTACAAAACAGGCCCTGACTTCGCTCTGCTTTCGATTTCTCTTATGTCTCTTTGGTCATTTTGTCTTCCTCTGGGGTCTGTTTGTTCTTGCTTTGTGTCCCTTCACTTATTTTACCTTTGGGCCTTGTTGCTTTATTTTACAGTTTCATATCTCCTGAAGATGATTGTTTGGATTTTAAGTATCTTTGTGGACATTTTGAGTCTCTTTGCAGTTGTTTATTGTGTCCTTTTGTGTATCTGTGCAGAGGGCTAGGCACTGAACAGGCTTTCTTTGTGTTAGCTGGTTTGTCAAAGCCTAAACCCAAGCTGGAGGTCAGAGGTCTCAGCGGTTTTCTCTATTAAGCCGGGCTCTTTGTTTCAGGCTCCTCGCGTGGAGCGGGTCGTGACTCGCCTTCTGTGTAAGTTTTATCTGCTCCAGTCAGACGTTATCAGAGGATGATGATGAAAAAAACAGCGATTACAAATCTGTAAAGAACGTAAAAACTAAACCAGTAAAACAAACACTGTAACTCTAAGATGGCGGCTGCACATCAGAGCTCTGAGACATCACTTCAGTTTGTCACAGATCAAAGTGAGATGAATGTGACTGACTGCACAGGTACGAACAGGTGTTCCTGCTGTGCTGCAGTTCCAGCAGGTTAGAATGAAGTATAACAACATTTTCTGCTTCACTCAGTGTTTTAGTTTAGGTATCAAACGCAGAAAGTCTGTGGCACTGCGACAGTGACCGGGTGCTGCTTCCAGTTTGGTTTTGTTTCCATCATATTTTTTTACTTGTGCTCATTTGGCTTCCCTTTGCAGCAGTTTAGCATCCCTTCGTCATCGTCTTTCATCTCTTTGTACTCATAGTTATCTCCCTGTGGTTGTTTGGGATCTCTGTGTGTTCAGTTTGAGTCCTGTCGTAGTGATTTTGTGTCCCCCTCGTACTCATTTTGCTTCCTTTTGTAGTCTTTTATAGCCCTCTTGAAGATTTTCCAAACCTCTTTGTGGTACTTTTGCCTCTCTGTGTTCTTGCTTCACATCATTTTGAGTCTTTTTCTTGTCATTTTGAGTGCAGTGATTGCAGTTTTTCATCCATGTGTAGGTATTTTGAATAGCTTTGTGGTCGTTTTTTGCCCTTTTGTATTTTAGCAGTTGTTTCAGTGTGAAGCTTTGACCTCGTGACCTCTTGGATCCCAGTGTTCTTGCTCCTCATTCCTGTTCAGTAGACCATCCATGTTTTCCAGCTCTGTGTAATGAGGCTCTTCTCTCAGCCAAATCTAACGTATCAGTATTTGCACCCAACAGGATATCCTGCAATGAAAGTGATGCACAGGTGTGAGGGCTGCCTTTAGTGGCAGGTAGGCTGGTACAGTCGTCCCTACTCTGAGCATTCTTTCTCTTCTCGAGTGTTTCTGCAAGTTCGAGATCTGCCTGAAGGTCACATTTTAAAGGCTTTCTACATGACGTGGCTGCAGCAGATGGTGCAGGACTGTATTTTTCTACGTTATCAGGCTCTCGATCGTAATCTGCATATGGTGTTTAGCTATTGATATCTCCTTTACACAAGGTCATCTGATCCCCGCTGCCTCGCTCCAAGCTTTATGTGTTTAAGTTAGAAGAAGCCATGTGCACACGCATCATATTTAAGTGCAATGTTTGAACTCGCTTCTCTTTCCTTTTTTTCCGGGGAAGCCTCCATTTATCCTCATTTCCTTCTTTTTTTATTATGAGAAGTATCTGGAAGGTTTGCTCTGGGAGGTTGGGTGTAAAACTCAAGCAGGGACCCTCAATGTTACTAATTCATTTACAGATTTAATTAGATGGATGGAGCCCTTGCCGTTATTAAAACAGGGAGGGAGAGGATGTTGCCAGCACTACAGGACTTTTTAATTACAACTCCACATCCCTGCTTGCTGACGTCTGGGGAACCAGTTAATTAAAATCCTCATTATTTTACTTTTAATTAGTTCCCCCCTCTTTTGTTTCCTTGCACCATATGGCAATGTTCTGTGGTCAAATCAACTTAATTGAGCTAATTAAGTTGATCAGTTTAATTATTCAAAGTACTCTGATTGGATGGAATTACCACCCAACCCTACCACCCCTCCCCCTCCATCACCTACCGAAACACGTCTGCTTCAGACTCAAATTCACAGCATCTCCATTTCATATCATAGCAGCTCTCAGAGCTGTGGATGCACGTTCAGATCTGAGGTTTGGAGGAGTGTCAGCATGAACTTTACTGAGGACAATTTCATCTTCATTTTGCGTCCTTTTCTTTCTCTCTGTGGGGTTTCTTGCACATTTGTGTGATTTGCATCCTTTTCTGTTTCTGTTGTGTCTCTTTATTTCTGCTCTCCATTCCTTTGTGCTCATTTTGCATCCCTTTGCTGACCCGGGGATCGTCACAAACCTAAAAGCACCCCCCTCCCAAAAAACCCAAAAAAATCATCAATTAAAGCTGTAAAAGAGGAGCACGCTCCCTTTCTGAGGTATATTAATAAATCATGCTGTTGATAAATGATGCTGTGTTTCTTCTGAGTTTCTCAGCCCCTGGATGGACTCAAACACCACCATTTTGGACTGCTTCTCCTTGTTGTGCTTTGCAGCCTCTGTCAGCTCCAGGTAGCAGTGTTTGAACCAGGTCTCCACTTTCTGCAGGTTTAAGGTGGACGTCCGGCTCACAGAGGGTCTCCAGAGCAAAACAGAGACTCTCTGAGTTAAAAACAGTGGAGCTGGGCTCTGTTGAACTGCAGGATGAGAGACTCGGTTCCTTCAGTGTTATTTTCTCCCCTTGCCATCAAGGTTCTCCTCTATCACTGCCTGTTTAGTGTTGGTCTGCATGTCTCTGTTTGTCTTGTTTTACTTCCTGCTTTACTTTGAAGGTTCATTTTCTCTTGTATCTTGTTTTGATTTTATTTCCTGCTTTTGCTCTTTCCCTCCTTTGCGATTGGCTGCTCTGCCCTCATTAGTTTCACCTGTGTTTGTCTCCACCTGTGTGTTGTTTTGCAGTCTTACCTACCTTACCACAACATATTTCAGATACAACGATGGATTCTACAGACAGAAGCATGGATGTGCCGTGGGCTCTCCCAGTGCCTCCCATTGTAGCCAACCTTTACATGGAGGAAGTGGAAAGTAAAGCTCTTGGTTGTTTCAAAGGGATGGCACCTAGCCACTGGTACAGATATGTAGATGACACCTGGGCCAAAATCAAACCTCAAGAAGTAGAAGCCTTCACGCACCACATCAGCTCAGTGGATAAATACATACGTTTTTCCAGGGAGGACACCAGGGGTCATAGGTTACCATTCCTGGACTGTGCGGTGCTTATTGAGGAAGATGGAAGCCTCAATATTGAAGTTCACCAGAAGCCCACACACAGACCAGTATCTCCTCTTTGACTCCCACCACACTCTGGAACATAAACCTGGGGTGATCAGGACCCTACAACACCAGACAGAAAGTGTTCCCTCTGAGGCAGAAGGGGAACTAAAGGAACACACAGATATTAAGAAAACCCTCAAAACATGTGGTTATCCAACTGGGCTTTCATCCAGTCAGCCAAGATGTAAAGGAAAGAAGGTCAGACACAGACTAGGGAGAACAAGAATGACAAGAGGAACAACATTGCCATCCCTTATGTGGCAGGCTGTCAGAGAAACTCAGGAGAATTTAATCCCAGCATGACATCCCAGAATACTTCAAACCAAGTCACACCCTAAGGCACAAACTGGTTCATCCCAAGGACAAACCCCCACACACAGTGTCTGCTGTCCAGTGCAGTGAGGAGTGCTCAGACCTCTACACTGGCTGTACATCTGCATCTGAAGGTCAAAGGTCACTCTTTGAGGATGCCAACGCTCACATTTAGTACAAGAAGACAGATGGTTTGAAAGAGGAGTAAAAGAAGCATCTATGTCCACTGTGAATAACCATCATTGAACAGAGGAGGTGGATTACATCACCAACTTTCCCCCCCTTACAGTGCTGTCCTGAGCTCCCTCCCCAGGTGCCTCAGCCCCCATTCACACCTTTGTTCCAGTGACCTCAATAGATCACATGAAACAATGGAGCAAAGCCATAAATTGGTTTCATCTGAAACCACTGACTGTAATGACCCACGCCTCCCTTCACACCCTGGCACATGTGATTATGCACATGATCAATAGAGGGTCATAACCACCTCCAGGGGACCACGCCCACAGGGGTTTAAATACCTGGGTCTCTCCACCTTTGGTCTGAGAACTGAAGAAGCCTTTGGGATGAGAGGAGAAACATCTTCAAGGAACAAAAGAAGTCCAGTCACCTTTTTTCAAGCTGCAGAGACGACTCTGACCTGGATGACTGAGAGCCTGCACACACGTATCTGTGTTGTTGGAGGCGACTCTTCTTTGTTCACTTTTCCTTTCTCTTTGTCCTGTGTGAAGTTCTCCTCACCTTCAAGCTCCATGACATTGGTACAGAAACATGAGACAGGAAGGGCTGACACCAGCTGGTTTGAACCATCAGCGTGCATCACTGTTTGTTCGCCTCTGTTTTTCCTGGTGTTTCCTTTTGGTCCAAACAGGTAAAGAGTCTACGAAAGGGGGGGGGTCATTTTTAATCCCACACCTTAGACAGGTCACTGGTGACCTGGTGGATGTTCAGAGCTTCAGTAACATCGAACTTCACGCTGATCCGTCCACTTTCCTTGAGACATTTCTGACTGATTAACCAGCAAATTCACAGTGTCACTGTGGCAAAAACACAGTTAGGCTGAGTGGATGTGACATCAGTGGAGACCTGCTGCTGAGTCCATGTTTGTTGTACTCATTACACTCTTCCAAACTCTGCACACAATATGTGGAAAAACCTCCTGAGGGTGGCACTTTTCACACTCGGCGGATGAGTCAGATGCATCGTGGGTTTTCAGATCATTCCTGGAGCTCAGTTTCCCAAAGTCAGTGAAGGAGACCTCGCTGTGAGGCCACTGGGATCACTGTTTGTGTGTCTGTCAGCCTGATTACACAAAAGGTTTGAAGCTGCAGTCTTCTGGTTGTAATTACAGGGTCTGGTCAAAGACAATCATGTCTTTACACCTTTAACAATGACCCCTTTCTTCCACATCCAACTGACGTTAATGCATATGGGATGCATTTCAATGAATTCAATAAGTTCACATCAGGGGTGTCGGTCCGTCGGTCTGTCCGGTCGATGCACGCCACCTGCTTTGGTGCAAATCAGAGAGGGGCACCTCCGCTGCACCTGGCAGCTCCAAAAGGCTCCAACAGCACAGTGCAGAGGTCCAGTTCAGGGTGAAGCTTAGCAGACAGCTAGCAGCTGCATCCACCTGTGTCGCCATCCACCTGTCGGTCTAAGAGGCCACGCCCCTAATAAAGCAAACGTATTTTTTTCAGTCATGTTTCAGCCGTGGCGGCTGCCTCGGTGGGACGCAGCTTGAAGCAAACCAAGATATGTAACTTTTTTTGGCTTACGGTGCCAGCTGAGCAGATGCCATTTTTGACTTCATTTCCTCTTCCTGCATCCACCAGAAAAACCATCTCCCCATCGCATTATTGAGACCCTGAGTCCTTCAAACACTTTCTGTTCCCCCGGGGAAAGTTCCCACTGTGGAAACGCTCCCTATTTCTTATGAAATTATCCAACAAGTTTCTCTAATAATTCATCTTGAAGCGGCTCACCGAGCTATATGATTGGTTTGTTACAGCACAGTCCTGGACACTGATTTCAGATTTTTTATTTAATCCAAAGCTTGCGATAGACCTCCTTTTGATATTTCTGTGTTTGTAGCGGACATTAATACAGTCAGGAGGAGAGTGGCGTTACAGCACAGGCAGCTTTCAGTGTGGTGACTTCACACGGTGGAGATGAAGGCAGCCTGACATGCTCAGCCTGTCCGTGCTGATAGGAAATCAATTATTTACTCCACGTCTGTGATCTTGAAAAGCATAAGACAAATTCATTAATGCATGCAAATGAGTTTAATTGCAATTATCTCCATATCTTGATAAGAGGGGGGCTCCCAACCTGCCTTCACGGTGCGAGTTCCAAAGATCTGCCGGCCTCGAGCCAATCAAGCCTCATCTGCATCTCGCTAATTAGCCCGACGACTTCAAGAGCCAATTAGCAGCGCTGCAAAGACGTGAGATGAGGAGAATGAAAGTTTCTGAGGGTATGACTTACATTTGTCCTCATATTATCCTGCACACATGAACACTGAAGCATGTTCCAATGTTTCTTTAATCCGCCGTATGCTTCTCTTACATTTTAGACATTTCATCACCCCATGGGCACAAATCAATGAAGGCTTTGGCAGAAAAGGAGTTTGTTTTATACGTGAAATAAAACACAAATTTATGGTGACCTCATTGCACAGAGCAGCGTTAGATTTACATTTCTTTTTTTAGTTTACATTTTTACCTTTATTTAAAAAGGTAAATGTTTCCATTTCCAACATATGGTCACTTTTCTGGAATCTCCTCGGCGGATTTCTCAGGGAAAATGTAGAAACAATGGGGCCTTTGTTCACAGATACAGGATTACCGGTGAGGCACCGCAGTAATCAGTGCTACGCCTTCTTCTGCCCACAACCCAGATTAGCCACGGTAAGAAAAATGTGCTGCTGCATAACACCAGAAGCATGTAGGAGAGTGGGATTTGGGTGAATTAAAGGAAACCTGTTCGGCTCATTTTCACCGCTCCTATTTTTATTCTGCTTATAGACTGTATATAAAGGATGGACAAAGCCACCACGACACCAACTCTTCATAAAGCCTCAATTTTCTTTGTTGCCATCCATCCATCCGTCCATCTCCTGTCTAAGCAGAAATGCCCAGACTTCCAGCTCTTTAAGGAGGATACTGAATGGTTTCCAGGCCAGCTGAGAGATGTAATCTCCCCAGTGTCTACTGGGTCTGCCCCAGGGCCTCCTCCCAGTTGGAAATTCCCGAAACACCTCACCAAGGAAGCATCCTGGTCAAATTTAGAACCACCTCATCTGGCTTGTTTCTATAAGGAGTAGACACTCGACTCTGCGCCCCCTCCTGAATGACCAAGCTCCTCACCCTCGCTAAGGGAAAGCCCACACCTCATTTCCGTTGCTTGTATTATGATCTCATTATTTTAGTGTTGACCCAAAGCTCATGGTTATAGATGAGGGTGGGAATGTACAATCACCAGCTTCACTTTAACTCTCCTTCTTTCTCTCTTCACCACAATAGTGCAGCACAACGTCCACATCACTCCTTATGTCACACCGGTCCATCTGTTGGTGCTCTTGTCTGTATATAACCCCCCCCCCCATACAGTGATTAAGGAGAAAATTGCCTATAGAGACCAAAACAGTGTATTAATGCTGTGAAGTTTTAACATGAGTCTATGTGGATGACTCAAGTGGCCATTAGAGGAACTGCAGCTTTTAGCACTTCATTTTTCAGCCCCAGAGGTTGAAGCTTGGATAAAATATGATAACAGTAAATTTTAACTTGCTCATTTCCAGCTCCTTACCTTTATTCTTTATTCTTGGACTCTACTAGATCAGCTTAACATGATTCAAAGGTTACAATAATCCTTATTTATCTTATTTTTGGGCATTTTCAGCATTTTCAGCTTCTCCCCCTTTAAGCCCGCTTTCTTCTGATTGGCTGCCCCTTGTAATTGGAAGTGGGTGGGGCTTCTGTGTGTCTCTCACTGACATCATGGAGATCCTAGAGTTGAAAAAATGAAGTTTACAGCAGTCTGAAGCTTTAGCTGTTGGCACACATGGATTAGTCATTCATACACTGACCTCATTATTTGAAACGTTAGCCTGCTTTAATATACATCACTGGAACATGATACATATGAAAGAAGAAGACAATCACACAGGCTGTATTCCTATCACCTCTGCAGTGAAGTGAAGCACCAGCCTGACTAACTTAAACAGGATTCGAGTTGAATCAGGAGAAACTGGTGAGACTCGAGGCTTACAGCGGAGTCGTGAGTGAAAACCAGAGGAATGTGCTCGCCCTCCATCATTATGAAAGAGCTCTCTGAATCACCACCATTAAAAGCCTCATTGTTGCTGTGAATGTGAAGCTAATTGGACTAACCCTGTGAGAGGGAGCTGCCGACTTCTCCGGGCCCCGTTAATTTGAGGAGTCGCAGCTGGCTACTCATGTGTGCCTCTGCCCGTTCTGTGTGCCTCATTTCCAGCCTTTAATTTAGCTCTGCAGAAAGCTGCACAAAACAATATGGAAAAAAGGGGGTGAGAGATCCCAAAATTAGCGTGGAAGAGATGATCTCGTAGTTTCCATGCCAAAAACATGTAAAAAGCCTAATTTAAGGCATGTTTCATGCCAGAAAGCAATCAGAGCCGAGAGCCTGGAAGGATCAGAGAGCATGTAAAAAAGTTTTAATTTGAAGGGACACAGAAAAGAGGAATCGGAGCATTTTTATGGCTGAAAACAATGCATGTCTTCTCTCTGGTATTTGATTTTTTATTTTGTCTCAGACAGCTATGGAGACCACAAACTGCTGGCTGCCTGGAGCCCACAGGAAAAAACAACCCTCCCTTTTAATTAGACCAGCTCACCAGATTAGGCCTCATTAGGCTGCAACACTGGAGTGCAGCTAAAGCCCGCGCAGGCCTCCAGCGCATCCCACTTTAATTGCTTCTGTAATGGCCTCGGCTCAGGCCTTTGAAATCCCATTCCTGTGGGTAATCAGCCATGTTTGTCTGAGAACCACAAGCGTTTCTTCCCTACTTAGCCCTCCGTCTCAGGCAGCTACAGCTAGCTCTTTAGCCCAATCACACACTTGTCACATGTGAGCTGAATGACTGAATCATTATTATTAGTTCTTCTGAAAGCACTCTAACTCACAAGAATCAACATGGAAACGATGGTTCACGCACTGCAGGAGAGAGCATTACTGCAGTGGACATTTAAACTGTATGCTGCTGCTGCTGCTGAGTAATCTTTCCAAACACACTGAGAAATCACCGCAAGAAGCCTCAGCGTGTTCCTGATGTCTGGAAGAAGCATCAACACCTGAAGAAAAACCTGGCAGCCGTCAGCACTCCCCTGCAGCCTCCTGGCAGCAGGATCTTTAGGTGCCACGAATCCCTGGAAGAAATAGTACTAGAACACATAATTACAGGTCTCAGTAGCTCTTAATGGGGTGCAGATGAGCCTCGGTGACTTTATGCACCAGACCACTTCAAAAGCATTAAGAACCAGAGGATGCTAAAATCATAATAGGTATAAACCACGGAGAATACTGTCACTGGGTCGCCTCGTTCTCGACTTATTGTTCACAAAGTTGGGTGTCCACGCTGCCTGCCCAACTGGCAGGATGAAAAAAATACCCCATCGCCCGGTGGCAGCTGTGTTCCTAATAAAATTAAGAGATTTTTTTTACAGGATGATTATAAATCCAGATTTTTGCTCATGCACTATAAAGATCTGCCAGCCAATCAAATCCTGTCATGAAAAAGATGTTTGAAGCTTGGTTAGGTTGCACTGTGAGCAGCTGGTTTGGTTATTGTTGCTATGGCAATCACACCAGCAGAGAGACCGCTCAAACATCGGGCACATTGACCTCAGAAACAGAAGGTTTGGACAGCAGGTGGATGGAGCTTCTGTACCCGAGATGACCATATTAGGGATATCCTCTCTATGACATCATACAGACCCCAGAGTAGAAAATCCTGTCTGAAACAGAGTCGCCTGAAGCCCGTCAGTTCACCCTCACTGACACAATCTATTTTAGCTCCTCCCCCCTTTCTTCTGATGGGCTGCCCCATGTGAACAGAAGTGGGTGTGGCTCATCTCCTCTCTATGACATCACACAGAAAGAAGTAGGAAAAAAAGCTTGTGTGACTCAGAGTTTAGAGCCTGAACTTTCACAGGGACTGTTTGCACACTCTTCCCTCATTATCTGAAACTGTGGTCAGCTTTAATGGGGACGTCGAGCTCTGAAACAGGAAACAACAAAAACCACAAGAAGCCATCTTTAAATAAGAGACCTCCCCGTTAAATACAGTTCTTCAAATCAATAAAGGCCGTTAGCATTTTCACTTTATTATCACAGGTACTGGAAAATAAGACGGTGGCACAGATTATGATTACCGCAGAATGTCACATAAGTCTTTATTCAAATAATCAGTGTGAGTTGTTTAATAATTGCCATCAGCACACGGAGACAGGTGGAATCAACTTTAGCGTGCTACATCTTTATCCTACAATGGTTCACATGATAAAGCTTCCACAGCACTAATGCCATCAGTACAACAACAACAACAGAAGAAGAATGTTACCTTCACACTCTTAGTAAAAGGAAAAAGGTAGATCCACCATTTTCAGGATTTTGCAGCCTTGGCTTCTTTGTCCACCACCATGTTGGTTTGTTGGAGCAATGACTGGCAGAGGGTGGAGCGCTAATTCAGCTAAAGCCGGTGAGCAAGCCTATTATTTTAAATCTTAATAAACCCCAAACAGGTGAGTTATAAACGATACAGTTGCTATGAAGGAGGAAACTTTTCAGAGTCAACATCTACATCAGATGATGGGTTTTTCACAATAAAAGTCTGTAGAGGGAAAAGCCTGCCACTTGTGTCAAATATCAAATTTCAGTCATAATAGTTTAACACAGTTAAAATGCACACACATAACCAATCAGGAAACGCTCCCTGATAGTAGGAAGCATTGAGATTAAAGGTCTTTGATTAGTTAAAGGGTCTGTCCCCGTTTTGACACCGCAGTCAAAAGACGACTTATTTCCATTTGTAGTAATTTATATTTATGGCAGTATATCTCCCTGCACATGAACATATCACTGACAGCAGATATGACACTGAAAAAGTTGGAAACACCATTAAAAAGAGAAGCTAAGGTGGAGGTGGGTCGCAAAGCAGCTTGCACAGGCAAAAGCAGCTCTTATAGAGCCACGTATGAGATGCACTGAAATAAGGCTATGCTCAGTTTAATGAAACCAGGAAAAACAGTCGTGTAATTCATGGAGAGATCGATCCTCCTGTCTGCGGTTGGGAAGACGGCCATTAGGGGGCGACTTCTTACTAACTTACTAACATGTTTGAATATTTCACAGAGAAGCACACAGATTAATCGTCTTTCAGTCGGTACAGAGTTGATGTCCAGTTGTCTGTCAGCGTGATGAAGGAAACGTCGAGTAGCTAAAATGAGGACGCGACAGACCCTGACGAGTTTTACTCAAACCAAAAAAGATTTTAGTAAGTACGCAATTCACCTCCTGCTGGAGTCACATTGCTTTTAGTGTCCTCTCCTCATTCAGTGTCCACTGTGAGCAGCTGGCTGGGTGAAGGAGATTCCATTAGAATCACAAATGGGAGAGTTCCAGTTTTCCTCTGTGAGCCAGGCCAGAGCTAATCAGTGAAATCCCAGCAGTGCTCCTTCAGGTTTTACTCCTCTCAGAGTCTCTGTTGGGAAGTTAAAATCTGAACCAGCAGCAGGAGTCCATCAGATCAGAGGGAGGTTGACCAATGGTGGGATTTACGGCGAGGGGGAGGAGGGTGAAGAGGAGCCAAAGGAGAAAGGTGGGGGAGAAGGCACACGTTTGGTTTTCCGTCCTCTTCCTCAGCAGACCTGTGGACGGTGAAGAGAGAAGGTTACAAACCTCACTCACCAGCAGCTTGGACATGAATCTGCATGAAAGGTTAAAGTAAGCAGCCTCAATCTGCTGAACAAAAGCACCAATCGGCCCGCTTCATTTTCATTGAGAGCTTCATGTTCATGTGTGTTCACAGAAACCACTCCCAGGTGCACCACATTTGGAATCATCTCCAGATCTATAACCAGCCATGGAGAAAAACCCCTCTCAGCTGCCGATGAAGCAACTTTTGACTGAACTGTCTGATTCCATTTGAAAACACGGCACGGTGCACAAACATGCCGGGCAGTTCCTCAGTGGCTGATCCCAACCACATTTTTGTTCAGACACTTGAATTAGTGCTGAGACTCCGGGTCTCCCTCAGCCGCGGAGGAGCACAGAGTCAGATTCATGTCCAAGAGTAAAGAAGCAGCCTCTCACCTTCTGGTCAGACATGATGCTGTTGGCCTGCAGTGGAGTGGAGTGCCCGCCGATCAGGCCTCCTCCCGGCCGGTCGTGCTCGCAGAAGATCGTCCCGTTGATGTAGTGGAACCGATCGCCGGGAACCAGGCGGTTCCTGCAGGTCGCACACGTGAAACACTAAAGCAAGAAAAGAAAGATTAAAAGCGTCATCGGTCAGCACCGTGAAGATGCACGACTGACGCTGCCGGACAGACACGAGATCACGCTCACCTTCAGGTGGTAAACGTTGCCTTGCGCTCGCATCACCATCTCGCTGGCAGGTATGGACTGTCCACAAGCGCTGCAGGCGCCACTGTGCCCAAAGAGCCTGCAGATGAAACCAGATTTTATACCGTCTGCATAACGGAGTCGTACCGTCTCTGCAGCGATCAGATAACCTCCCTGATGCTCTAACATTTCACAGGTACCAGCAGAGCCTCGTGTTTGGGTTCAACAGCCTGAAACCCACAAAACGTCCCTCAGATACACACAGCATACTGGGGTCAGTGACAATATAGCAAAATTTATGATTAAAGCTGCAAAGTTTTCTTCTATCATTTATATATCGTCCGTATTTAGCAGCCATAAAAGGTCCAATCTGAGGGAATGAGCTGAGGGGTGTTTGAGTGTGGCAGCAGCAGCAGCCGGTCCTCATCAGTCTGAACCTGGAGGAAGGTCAGCGCCTGAGCTGAACCTTTAAAGGAAGCTGCTGTCATCATTACACACTCACGCCAAACCCTGTGACACTCACTCGACCACTTTGGCGTCTCTCTCTGCCTTTGTCTTCGCCTTTCAGTGACTCCACAGAGTAATGAATTTTTTATCTTAATCCAAACAGTCATTTAATGAGCGTGCCTGAGAGGATCCCTGTCCTCCTTAATTAACACACACACACACACACACACACACACACAGAGTCTCAGTTAAGGCTCATCTTTCTTTAGTGGCACGATGAATCTAAGGACTTGACCCCAAACCAGACCTAAGGTAAGCCCAGCTCAGCTCAGGGTTTGGCTGGGATCCTTTCCCCCCTGGGTTTCCTGTTGGACAGTGACTGAAGCATGGAGTTTGTGGGATGGATGGAGGTTCCCTCCCACCCGCTCGACAAAGTAGTCAGACTCCACTGTAGGCCTTTTTATACATATTTTGAGCTCTGTGTTTGCACTCCTGCCACAGAACGGAACAAATGGCTGCCAAGTGAGAAATATGAGGCTGCTGTGATTCTGAAGTGGCATGGAAGTCCAGAGTGGATTTAAAGCAGGCTCCTTCTGGGCTGGAAACCCATGCAGGGATCGTTTGCTGCATTTCCAGTGAAAATCAGGCTGGTGCCAAAAAGCCAGCGCTTGAACACCACAAAGTGCTGCGTAGCATTCGGTTCTCCAAAGCCACCAGAGCGGGACAGGCTCCACACTGGCACCTGTGTGTGGAGCCCTGCATCTTTGCTGAGGGGGCCAAAACAAAGAGGCAGTGTTGGATTTCTTTAAAGCACCCCATGATGTCAGTTTCCATGAAATTCCAAAAGTTTTCCAATCTTTAACAAACTGGTGAGAAAAATGTTCACACCAAGAGGAACCAGTTACATAAGATGCAATTATGATGTTTGAAAGCATTCGGCCAATCGAAACTGGCAAAACAGGAAGTGAGGTCAAAAAGCGGCATCGCCTTAATTTATCAAAACAAAGTTCTGACCACTAGAGGGTGCTGCAATGACCCCAAATCATAGACTGTATACAGAAGATGGACACTGCCAGCATAACCTCTCCTCCTAGTTTTGCATTTAGAAGCTTTTTTTTTTTTTTTTTTTTAATCAGAAGTGCCCATGATTGGATGAGAGGTTGGAGAAGGCCAACGGCAGCCAGCTTGGTTGAACTGCATCCTCGGATAGTTTTGGTGTGAAGTCAACAAATAATTGGTGCTCAAATCCTTCATTTCATTCACCAAGACCGGAAAATGGGATTTTAACAGGTGAGGTACAAACACATCCACACCTCATACAGTTGTTGAGAAGGTGGAGATTAGCTACAGAGTCCAAAACTGTTTATTTCTGCTCCGACCAGCTGTTCCTGTAAAAGAGACGTTTCACCCGTGAAGCCGTTTTCAGTTCAGATGAGTCTGAATGAGCTTAAACATGAGCCCAGCATGAATAAACAGGAACCGGTGAGAGTCCAGCCTTTAATTTGGAGTCACACCACTGCAAAACCACATGAATACTAATCATGGACATTTATATGCACCTGGATAAACATCCCATTTTATGGCTGGAGTGAATTTCCTTCACACACAGCAGACCTCTCATGATTATTCAGTGTATCCTACTGCAGATTGTGGTGTAATCCGAGTGAACAGTCAGAGCTTTCTTAATGTCATGAGAGGCTGCTGTATTATTACTGGCCTGATGCACAAAGTCTGCTGTGTCTCAGGGTCCTCCTCAGCAGGCCTTCCCACATCCAGCCCTCAGTTTTCCCTGGAGAGCCCCACAAACTCCCTGTCTGCGCCTCTCTCTCTCTCACACACACACACACACACACACACAGTGAACAGCGGAGGTGTTGTGTGTCTGAAGAAGTCCCACCTGATGTAGTCGTTCTTGCAGAGGATCATGCCGCCTTTGCTGTAGCAGGTACTGCTGTACTCGCCCAGCTGAGCGTGGCAGCAGGAGCACTTGAGGCAGCGCGTGTGCCAGTACCGCTCCATGGAGAAGAGCAGGAAGCGGTCCGCGATCCGACCCCCGCATCCCGCGCACGACCGGCCTGCCGTCCCGCCGCCGCCGCCACCCATCACTGCCACCGTGGGTGCCTCCACCCTGCTGTTCACCATCGCCACCTAAGGGAAGAAAGAGGAAGCGCAGGAAATAATGACAAACACGTGTGTTGATGTGAAATTTAGAAAACTAGCCAAAGCTGAGACCACTGCCTCAACATTAACTCCTGTCCTATTTTCACTAAGCTGGGCCATGTTCCCCTCCTAGCTGAGGTGTTTTGTGCACGTCCAGCTGGACGGAGACCCTGGGTTAGACCCAGGGCAGATGCCTACGGCCATCTTTTATGTACAGTCTGCAGTAACCCCAAAGCTCTGCCTGTGCCGTTCTTCAATGCTGCGGCACCCAGATCTTTTAAAAAAGTAAAGTACATGAGGCAGGAGCATGTTCCCAAATGTTGTTCCCAAATGTGGCTTTTTGCCCCCAGCAGGAATGTGAAAACATGAGCGCGGTCCTGCGCAGAAACAGCTCCACGAGGAGGGAATCTGCTCCGAATTCTTTCCTTCATCTGCTTTCAAACATTATGGAAACACATGTACCATCAGGCAGCATTCAGCATATTCCTCCTCACTCTCATTTTTCCATTACAGAGCCGAGCTGATTTCATGCACAGCTGGGAATAATATTGCTTTTGAGTACGACCATAGCAGTGTGTGTGTGTGTGTGTGTGTGTGTGTGTGCGCGCTGCTCAGCAATGAGTCAGCAGCACTGCCTCTTCAGCCGCTTCCATGATTTATAATTAGGGCCAACAACAACATAAAATAATTGCAGGGCTAGATTTCATTTTCCAAATGAGCAACAACAGCACAATTTGTCCTCCGGAGCGTCTAATTTCAGCAAGGGCATGTTTAGCTTTACGACTAGCCTTCCCACAAGATCATTTGAGATTGCAGCGAGCAGCAGCTGGTCCTCTGCGGCGAGCGGGCTGCCCTCAGTACCCTCATTTCCTAGAGTAGACACCTGGCTCTAATCAACCACAGGAACACCGTGTTAAGAAGCCCAAGGCTGCGTTCAAACCGCAAACAGCCACACGCGCTGGGACCTCCTTATTAGTGACGGCTCAGCCATGAGTGAGCCTCTCAACGAGAAGTGAGGCCGCCGATTTAAAGCCGGAGAAAGCGAGCTCGTCATTTTAGTCTTAAATTCTCTCCTTCTCAGTATCTTCAGTAACAGCTTGCAGAGCTCAGCAGGACTGCCCACAGACATGAACCACGACTAGATCCACACTCAGAGAGGCATGAACCTAAACACAGGAGGGGTTCACCCGGAGTCTGTGCTTCCTTTTTCTTCCTGCCACACATCCCCTGTTCCAAAGGTGGACGTTCGCATGAAACATGGTCAGAGACTCAGATGATGAGGTCAGTGCATGTACGTGTACTCCCCGTGAGCCAAGAGCGCCGGCTTTTGTCAGAGAGGGAGGCATCCCGAATACAGTTACTTTAGAAGCCTCACACACTTCTGTTTATGAGGGGCAGCCAATCAGAAGAAAGGAGGGGGGGAGCTAAAACGACCTGAAGGCCTGGTATAGTAGATATAGCATCACGATCAGACTTTAAATCAGCGAGTAGATAAAAACTCATATTTTATCCAAGCAGCAACATAAGTCAGTGAATCCCCATAAACTTGTGTTAAAATGTCCCACTTTACCACAAACATAAACTGCTTCGGTCTTATAGTAAATTTCACCTTTCACCCACCTGTACAGGGGTCAACTTTTTTATAACATGGCTACAACGTGGCTCCTGGCACCAAATCACCATGAACTCCGTCCCAACCTGGAGTTATGCATAATGAAGTGGGCGGCTGCGTTAAGCGGCAGGTGGGTGACGTTCTGTCTCCTTCAGTGTTGGCTGTATGAACAGGAAGTGATCCGCCACAGATCCAACGAGGAAACTAATCAGCAGGTCCCGAGTCAAAATGATCTCAACTCCAATCAGACGTAGAGAATATCGACCAGCAACCAGCTGTTAGCTACTGTTAGCTTTCAGCTTCTCCTGAAAGTAAAACTGAGCTGGTTTGACCTCTGACCTCACTCCCCCATTAGCACGAATCTGAGAGGTCATCGTGATGTCATCAATGCTGGATTTATTCCTGCTGGGTGTTTTTCTGTGACCTCAGTATTTCCTCCTCCTGTCTTCGGTGCCAGATTCCTCTGGGCGGCACATCACCAGCCGTGAAATCAATTAGCAGGCCGAGTCTGCGGAGCCTAAACAGCTCCGACCCCTGTGATATAAAAACCTGCACGCCATCACGAGTTCGTCTCTGCCGAGGCATCCGAAATCAAACCGTTCCTCTGGACGATTGTCGGGTGTTGGAGGAAGCTGGGCTGGGCTGGGCTGGGCTGGGCTGCCCCCCCAACGTTAGGATGGAGACAGTTTACCAGAGGCCTTAGTTAATGAGTCTGAAACCTTTAAAAGCAAACACATGAAGCCCTTGAACCGGAAAAACGTCCAAACATTCCTGAAACTAACTGTGGAGGAGCAGCCGGAGCAATCATCACACCAACACCTGTGTTCATTTCAGAAGATCCAAGACAGCTGCCAAAAAACCTCAATGATACAAATCTTATCCAATTAAAATGCAAATCCTGCTTTTAATCATCTCCTGCAGCACAAAGCCTCGGCGTGTGTCAGCGCTCAGGCGATGCCAGGGATGTTCCAGGCTCCGATTTATCCGCAGCAGGTCCACAGATTTATCTGCAGAGAGGAAATCTCTGAATAAAAACCTGCTTCTGTGAGAAAACTAATTATGTCGCCATGTTTACCACAAAGTTTGCCACATTTTGGGTTCTGTTGTGTTTTCACGGATTTGTTTTCTGGAGGTTTTGTTTTGGGCTTTTTGAGACGTCACCATGTTTTCTGGAAACGTCCTGGTTTGTGGAACACTGACGTTCTAAGATGTTCTGTTGTGGTGTCATTGGAAAAGTTGCCGTGTTTTTATGGAATATTGTTGTGATTACAGACTTCTGTGTTTGGCATTTTGTCTTTCTGGAATTTCTTTGTCATGTTTAACGGGAAAGTTTTGCTTTTTTTTTTTTTTTTTTTTAAACTTTGAGGTTTTCTGCCTCATTCGGCATTGTGATTCCTGAAACACGGTCGTGTTTCCTAAAGGAGGTCGTGTTTCTTTGTCTCGTGTTGTCCACCACAGGAAGCTCACTTATTTTTACGGGTGACATTTTTTCCTAAATATTTGCAGTTTGTGTGTCTGCTTCCTCTGAAACATGATTGACGTCTGATTTTCAGCTGCAGAGGCTGAAACGCTGAAGCTTTCACCAGTTTTGAGTCTGGCTCCGCTGACAGACTCGTGGCATCGGAGTGAAAGAACCACATTCAGGCTGTGATAAATGTGTGACGCACACACAGTGATGACACCCAGCAGACTGCAGCTCCGATCCCGAAGAGTCGCCCGTGAAGGAACAGCTGGAGCTAAAGAGGAGAAACCGGTGAATCTGATCCCGTTTCAGGCTGACGGAGCCGAGATCGGCTCATTTTCCCCGGATGTTGGCGGATGCCTCATGTTAAGAAGGACCTCAATCAGTCTGAAGGAAACGTCTCAGTCTCCAGTGTCACAGGGCGGATCAGGCTGCACACCAACTCTTTCAAAGCCTCCTTGTCTCGGTGTTTCTTCCTCCGATTGGTGATCGCCTGCTTTTTTAAATTTATTGCTATTTAAACGTATGACCTAGAGCGCTGTTTGGCAGCGCCTGGGGCCCCGCAGAGGCTTGTTCTTGTTCCTCCAGATCAAACCTGAAAGATTAGAGCTGAAAAAGCTTTAAGGTATTTATGGAGATCAGCTGTCAACATCTCATTTCTCTTCCTCTCAGCTCGACGACTGCAGCTCAGTCACAAACACAAAGTCCCCGTTTGGCCTCTAACACAGCAGCAGCCTCTTACTGGTTACAGTGACACCCCCATCCTGGCTTCGCCTCCTCTACAGTTTAGAGAAGGAAGGAAGGAAGGAAGGAAGGAAGGAAGGAAGAAGGGCAAAGAAAGGGAAAAGCAAGGAAGGAAAGATGGTAGGAATGAAGAAAGGAATGGTAGGAAGGAGAAATGAACAAAGGGAACAGGCAGAAAGTAGGAAAAAGGAAAACAGGAAGGAATGAAATTAAGAAGGACAGAGGGGAAAAGGATAAAAGGAAGAAAAGGAAAGGAGGGAAGGCAGAAGGAGAAAGGAGGGTAAGAAGGAAAGGAAGGATGTAGGCAGTCTGCAGCCATTCCAGCCTGTTGGAGGAACTCTGTACAGGTTGTTTTATTCTGAAATTATTTCTGTTCCTTCACCCCCAGCTCAGTGACGCTTCAGTTACATCATTAGGGAGAAATTAAAGCTGTCTGTAGTTTCAGAAATGGCTGAGAGAGAGGAGGGTTAGAGACCTGAAGACTGCGCCTAAAACTGGCTGAAAACTCTGTCCGAATATAAATAAGTGAATAAATTAATGAGGACGTTTTAGTGTTTAAGGAAAAACTTAACTCCTCTGCACAGTCCCTGATAAAGACCCATAAACATGCGGGTCTTCCTCAGATGGGTAAAGTGGGACACAGTGACCGATCTCAGCAGAGCCTCTGGTGGTCCGGACCCTTTGATATTAAGGCCGCTGCACATTTCTCTTTTCACTTCATATTTGTGTCATTTTTAACGGAATAAAAACCGCGTCCTGCGTGTTTTTGCCTTCATGCTGCAGAGTGATGAAGACTCGGGTTTCCTGTCCTGTGGAAACATCACGCGGTTTGGAGCAGAGAGACAAATGGGCTCGTTTACTTGGTTTATCAGTCTGAGAAAGTGCAAACATCAAAAACATGCGGATTGAATTCTCCTTCAGGGGATTATAATGAAAACGGCCGCTGAAGTCTCGCTGCCGCATTAAACTCAAACTCACCTCCGAGCTGTGAACTTTCCGCTCCACCTGAAGTCCTCCTGATCTTCGTGGGATTAGTCAAACAGCTGGAACAGCCGGGAACTTTTCCGCCGCGGTATTCCTGGGAAGGAGCGCCTCTGTGCTCTTCTTCCTCACGGCTCTGCTCACAGACTCTCCTCCACCTCCTGCGCCTCGTTCCCGCACGGAGCTGCGCACGGCGGCGCGCTCCTCCGCGTTTTAAACGCAGCAGGAGCGCACGCCTCCTCCACGTCACAAACAGGGCGTGGCTCCAGCCTGCGGTCAGGAAGATGGATGGCAGCTCATCTAAATATGTCATAATTATCTCCTGACTGTAACTGCAAACCATCATTTACTCAGAGGGCGCTGTGCTTCATTCTCCAACAATGATTCAATATGACTGAAAAACAGGAACAATACCAAAAACAATCAAATAAATCAGAGTTCATCTTTTCTGCACTTTTAAAAAATTATTAATTTATTTATTATGTTATTTTTGATGGGTAAGTTTCAGCTTTATTGTTCCAACACAAACAGCTTCAAACCAGGAAAAAAAGATCTGGAAGGAAATTAGGAAGAAGGGAAGGACGATGGAAAAGGGAAGAAAGAAAAGGAGAAAATGTGAAAGAAGGGAAAGGAATGAAATTAGGAAGGAAGAAAGTCGATTTCATGTCCATTATTATATTATTATTATTACGGGGAGGCTGATCTTGGCTTGAACAGCTTAATTATGAGTATTTTGAAGCTAAATTATGAGTTTAACTTTACAGCGTCTGAAGGAAAAAGGCATCAAAGGTTTAGCGCCACCAGTGAAGGACATCAAGATGCACAATAAGATCATGACAGCCCTCACATGTGACACCTCCTCCGTTAATGAGCCACACATGCGCCTGCTCTGAGGCCACTCGGGTGCTTTTGGAGGGGGGGTCTGCAGTGCAGCGGAGCTTTTTAAACCAAAGGGGGCTCCGGGGAGCACAGCTCTAACCACAGTGTCAGATCCCTGTCAACACCTTTAATTATGTGGTTATTTATAGCTGCGCCGCCTCTTGTGGTTTCAAAGAGGCATGCATCACACCTGCAGAGGTCTGATGTCAGCTTCAGGGTCTGCAGGTTGTCTGGTTATGATAATATTCTTGGTAAGCGGAACCGGCCCCGGTGTGTTCAGTTGGTGGGATCATAAAGCACACCGAGAAACCGCAAACAAAGCGCTCTGCTCCATGAATCCACCTCCGAGGCTGTAATCAGCGCCACATGCAAACAGCTGCGCTGCGTCCGTCAGTGTGACGTTAATGTGCAGAGTGCGACCTCTGGTGGACAAAGGGCTCGCATGCAGGGCCGAACGCAAAGAAACAGTTTTGTCTCTCAGCTGCGCCTAAACTTCCCCAAAAACTGGTGTTTGCCTTCTTATTTACTAAAGGTGTGGTTAACATTCCTTCAGAAGGCTCTGTGGAGGTAACAGGTGGAGGGAGCAGGACACCTGCAGAGACTGCAGCGGCATAAAGAGATCTCTGGATCGAATTTTATTTGCAATAAAAAAAACGATTTATTTAACCAGGTTAAATAGTGACCTGTCCAGGGTGTACCCTGGCTCTTACCCCATGGCAGCTTGGATAGGCTCCGCCCCCTTACAGGATGATGAGATGTAAGGGTGTCCTGGCTGAAGCAGGCAGTGGTGCAGAAACAGACAAAGTAAGCACACCAGTAAAGAGTAAAATATAAAAACCACCAACATTTATAAACTTTAGTATCAATGAACCCTAAGCATCAGGCCAAAAAGCACAGGTAATAAATATTCAAGCAGAGGTTGTTTAAAGTCATCATAAATGAATCAGTGAGAGCAGCTCCTCGAGTTTTAGATGATTTTAAGCTGATTTCAGCGAACTGCAAATCTGAACGCCCTTTTTCCAAATTCAGTGTGAACCTTTGGGACCGACAGTAGGACCAAAAGACGGGAACAAAGCAAGAATATCCTTTGGAAGAAGAATGTAGCTGTACTTGAGTCTATGAAATGCTACCAGCAGTGAGATCAGCTATGAAGGCAGAGCTGAACATGTTACAGTCTTCACCGGGAGGTAGCAGGATGCACCGGTTTAGAAATTAGTCCATCAGAGGGACAGCTCAGAGTAAGAGAGGCTGAGATGTGCAGAGGAGGGATGGTGGATCTACTGGACCAAGGAGGATGAAGATGGAGCTGCAGGCCGGAGGAAAGAGGAAGACCTCAGAGGAGGTCCATGGATGTTGTGAAGGAGGAGATGCAGAGGGAGGATTTAGGAGGGTTATGGTGAGATGGAGGCAGTTGGTCCGCTGTGGCGCCCCCTAAAGGGAACCTCTGAAATAAGACGTAATGCGCAGTGCGTCCTCTAGTGGGCGATGAGCTCCTGATATCACGCAGGGCGGGCCGGCGGCGGGGCGGAGAAGAAGACAGATGCGGCTAACTGTTTGTTTTGATTGCGTGATGCAGCCTCTGCGGGTCACGGCAGCATTACAGTGGAAATATTTCTGTATTTCTTCATTTTTAAGAGCTGCGGCGGTGAACCGGGAACAGTTCAGACTGACGTCGTTTTAATCGACTGCCTGGAGCGGCTGCTTTCATGTTAGCTAGCCCCGGAGGCTCCGTGTGAGGTTTGAGTCTGAGACCGGGGAAGCAGGGACTTCATCGCCGTCACGGTGAGTCTTGAGTCCGGCGTTACAGTCACTGCACTTCCTGCTGCTCACACCCAGCCTAGGCTCTTCGTTTACCGCGTCAGCTTATCCGCCAGCACCAAGTGATGCAGCCGACCGGGCCAAAGGTACGCACAGGTGAGCTAGACGTGGCTGTCACCAGGTGTAACGTCTACCGTTTACGGTTTATTAACGTTTTGTTCTTGTCCTACCGATTAACGTAATTTACGTAGTTTACGGTAATCCTCCGTCCCCCTGCCCACAGCCACACCCACACAGGGCCTTCACGCATCAGCGTCCGCGTGACAAACATCTGTAACATCTGGGAATTTAATAAAATCCATAAATCCGCAAAGAAATGTCAATAAATGAACTAAATAATACGCCCTGAAACACCCCTGACACTGAAAATAACTGTAGGTATTCATTAATTTATAAACACAGTTTAATATTATCATTTATGTTTCACTTTCTGACTGACTGTAGATAAATGATGGCAGGAAGCACTGTGACGTAGGCCGTTTCTGAGCTTAGCTTTTTAAAGGTGGAGGTAAAGCAGGGGTCTCCTCCCACTGTGGGGGTTCAGCAGAGCGCCCCCATCAGGCCTCAGTGGGTCTCAGCTGCATTATTAATAATAAACTTGTATCTCAGTTTTCATAAAAACAATATTAATATTATTTTCTGTTCTTTAGTTTTGGTACGTTGAAGCCGCCCATAAACAATCTGCTTGTGTGTGTGTGTGTGTGCGCGCTCTGACCTCATTGGCCAGTCTGGGTGAAACTTTCTGTATCAACTGCCGAGTACTCAGATTACCCACATCTGTGCAGCTGTTGTGTTTATAACACTCAGATCCTAAGTGTGTCTTTGTGTCGAAGCAGATGTCAGATGAACTGCGATGTGTGTTTACGTTGCTGTAGTATAATGACAGCACACTGTGTTGTTGTGCATATCTGTAAATAAGTGTTGATCAACAGTGCCTGTGACTGGTTACTTTCTCTCATACAGTAACTTTGTAGCTTTCAGAGAAGAAGAAATTCATTATTTATATTTCATTTGTTTCATGTTTGCAGCCATTTGTCCCATCTCACTACACGCAGTGATGTAGTAAAAACAATAATAATGTAACATGTATGTCTTTGTGTTAATACATGCGTGACACAAACAAGCACCATAATGACCTGTCGTTATAGTAACAATGATGTCATAATAATACGTGGACAGTAAGGTCCTGTTTCTCCATCACGATGACTCGTTAAAGGAGGAAATGTGTTAAGTGAACGTTTTTTGTGGGTTTGTTTTTAAAGTGTGCGCCCACAGAGCCGTGCTGTTTACTGCAGCTGTGCTTTGTAAATAGGTGATGGAGCTTTAGCGGGGTGACCCGCCTCAGACCAAACTGGGCTGTTTGTGGCCCCTTTAGACTCTGAGGCTGAAAATGAAGCCATCGCTGAAGCAGGTGAGGAAACAGCCTTACCTGTGTTACCTGGTTTAGGCCTGTTTCCTCCTCTGGAGAAGGTTAACCTACATGGAGCTTGCTTCTCTACAGAAACGGTCTCTGACTGCTGCTGTGAAACCAAAACATGCTAACAGGAGTTTATTGTATCTCAGCTGCAGGAAGGAGTGACTTTACAAACCAGTGATTTTAGAAGAAAATCATTCCTTCGGTAGAGATGTTGGAGAAATAAGCTTTAAGGCGAACAGGAGGATCTGTATTTATTGATCTTCTTTCCAGTGAGTTTAACTGTGTTCAAGGACATTTTATTAATTTATTTACTGGTGAAAGAGTCTGGAGACAAAGATCTGCTACCTGAAACATCACCGAGCATGACTCTGTGGGACCTCGGGGTGGAAGTCAGCGGCACCCTCAGACCTGCTGTCCGCCCTGATGCTGCTGGTGCTGCAGGACCTGCCTGGCCTCATGTAGCCCGAGTCTGGAGGCGGTTCCTGGAGGACAAAAGCACTGATGTCACTGACAGACCCTCACATCCCTCTGGGATGATGCGTATGGGCGCACGTCCAGGAGCTCTTTACAGGAGCTCACTGATGCCCTGACCCAGGTCTGGGAGAAGATCAGCCAGGACACCGTCCACTGTTTCATCAGGAGCACAGACAGCAGCCTGTGTGAATACGAGCAGTCGTCCACCCGATAGCTGGAATCAAGTTACAGGAACACACAGAGCGTCTCAGAGGCTGGACTGAGAGGCTTCAGATGGACCGTAAACAGTTTATTCCCAGGACATAGACGGAGCGCTGTAAACGAGTGAATCTGCTCCCTTTGAGTCTTTCAGGAAACAGTGTTCCTCGGATACATTCGTGCTCCTTTGTCTGATCGGTCTGTCGTGTCTGTGCCTCTTCCAGAGAGCAGGTGGTGTGGTCAGGGCTTTCCGACCCGGCCGTCGCTCCTCCGAGTCGACTCCTGTTTTAGCGGAGGGGTGAAGGTGGGGGGCAGGGAGGAGAACACCCGGGCTCAGGATGCCTCTGTTCTTCAGAAGAGGAAGCCCAGCGAGGACTGCCAGAAGAGACTGGAGTATCAGCTGTGCCGGGTAAGGATTCAAAGAGAGCGCCCTCCTGCTGGAGTTAACTGTCAGTCACACATCCACCCAGTTACACTCATTTATCTCCTTCAGTCTAAGGAAGCTGGTGCTGATGACATCCTGGACATCTCAGCCTGCGGGCTCCTGGAGGTGAGAGGAACACTTCACTGATCCCTGACATTTAAAAGCTTTTGTCACCTACAAATTAAAACAGGAATTTCTCAGTTTCTGAGTTGATGGCTCCATAATTTAGTGGTTTACACAAGTGAAAGATCTCTGGTTGGATCCCAGGAGGTTGTGTCAGGAAGGGTATCCGGTGTCAAAGGTCAGCCAAGTCAGACATGCAGAGCTTCCCACTGAGCTGTTCGGCTCCAGCTTCATAATCTAATCCTTAAAACCTTCTGGAAAAGCAGATGTTTGGATCCATGGATGCTCTTCATCCACGTGTCAGACAGAGAGAGCAGGCGCTCGTTAGGAGCTGCACTAATGAGTCTAAATTTCATTTCTGCTTCTATAGAAGAAGTAAATTCTTTAATTGGAGCCAAACAGCGTGGAGCAGCGTTTTCCTTTTTAGCTTCACGGTCTTTTATTTTGGTCAGTCTCCACTTTAATCTCCTCCCGTCATCATAAATGTTCCTAAATTATCGCAGGCTCCAAAAGTGAGTCCCGTAAACCCGAGTTAAGCTTCACAGTAAAGGAGTCAAATATATATTATATGCAGTAGTTGCTTACACTAATTAATCATATACTTAGCCTGTAAATTGGAACCTCTGCTCTATCCCAAATAAACCCCAGACCCTCCAGCTGTGCCTCCATCAGCAGAGCTCCATTTTTCTTTTGTTCCTTCCATCTTTGCTTTGTGTCTTTATCCCATCCTCCCTGGGATTCACTAACATGTGAGGGAATTAGAACAAAAGCCGTTTGTTCGCGGTCGGCACAGCCAATAACGTCTTTTATCACATCTGTCCTGGCACAGGTCCCCTCGAGTGCCTTTTCCATCAGCAAGGTGCTCCAGAAGAAGGTGAGACGCTCACAGAGCCTTACAGTTGGATGTTTATGTACTCGATGAAGTTGCTTCTGAAGGTAGACGTTGAGCCTTTGTTGTGTGATATATTAATATTTCCACTTCTGTAATAATTATAAAAATATATGCAGAAATCTCACATTTACAAAATTACTCAGACTCCTGATTTTGATCTCTTGCGTCCAGAAATTCAAGTTTTAGCTCCTCCCCTTTCAGCTTTCTCTCTTCTGATTGGGCGCCCCTCACAGGCAAAGCGCAGACGGAGCACTGAAGAAGTTTCCTCTCTTTCTTTCCTTCAGGTTCTTATCCTCCACAGCAACGAGCTGAGGCACCTGATGCCCAAAGGAATCGACATCAGCACCCTCGCCACCTTAAAGGTAAACCGTGTGAACCTGTGACATCACAGTCACGTGTTTCTGGGTCCCAGGCGCTCATGATTTGTGCTGCAGGTCAAACTTCTGCACGATGTGGGCGAACAGCCACACAGGTCATTGATTTCTAACTCTCAGTGCTGCCGTAGAGTCTGTTAGAGATAACAAGCAGATGTTGGTGCTGAGATGTTCTCTGAGAGAACCCTCCTCTGACCCCCCAAAGGTTTTGGACCTGCATGAGAACAAGCTCGTCTCTCTGCCGGAGGACATCGGGAAACTGACGGCCCTGCAGGTAAACGCTCTCCGAGGTGCCCTGCAGCTAGACAGGAAATGGTGTGAACGAACGCTGTCAGCATCCACCTGTCCTTTTGTTTCTGTCAGATCCTGAATGTGGAGAAAAACCGCCTGAGGGCCCTGCCAGAGTCCATCGGGAACCTGCACCTCCTGCAGACTCTTAATTTGAAAGGTACGGTGTATCCTGCCTGCTTGCTCTACAGCGAGGTGGCGAGTCACGTGACATCGGGATGTCTTTTTTCCGCCCCCGCTTCTCTGACAGGAAACTGCCTCACTGAGCTGCCGTCCTCGGCGGGGACCCTGAGGAGCCTGCGGACGCTCGACGTGAGCGACAACAACATCACGAAGCTTCCCAGAGAGCTGGCCTACATCCGCACCTTAGAGGTGAGCGAGTCCACCGATCCAGACTTACAGGACGGCTGAGAACACACTGCATCTTACTGTGTGTGTGTGTGTGTGTGTGTGAGACAGAGCTTCACCCTTGATGCTGCCATGATGTCATTCCCACCTTCGTCTGTGTGCACGGAGGGGACGGAGCGCATCCAACGCTTCCTGTGCACAGGTAGGATTCGGCGCTCCTGGTGAATGATTCAGAGTAGATTAAAGTCGATTAAACAGCAGGAAAAATGAAGCTGCAGGGTTCCTGTGAATCATCAAGTCTGAGGTTAAAGCCAAAACAATACAGTCTTAAAATATCTTCCCTTAATTTTTGCTGTAGGTTATAATTTTGTGTGAAGTTCGCTGACTTCTCGTGGGTCCTTAAATCGGCCTCGTACGATGCAGAAGTTGATGCTTCTTTGCTGTTTTGGAAAAACTAAAATGTGAAGCCAGAGAGGAAACAATGAAAAAGCAGAGTTGTAGTTCTCATGAATCCTGTAGCAGCTCAGTCAGAACGTCCAGCAAACCTCTCAGCAGGGAGGCGGACGCCTCACGGTGTGCCACTCGTAATCAGTGATTTCCTGTGACAGCAGCAGCGTCTTTATCAGCAGTTCAGTCGTTTTCAAACGTGCTGCAAGCGACTGTTTAAACATTTGTGTCAATGCTGGACCGCAATCATTCAAAGACCAGACGCAGGTTCAAAATCATCAAATCTGTTTTTACACGTTAATCTTGAGGTTTTCAAATTTTAGGAAGTTTAAAAAGTAACTAATGAAAATGTGGTTTCCCCGTCACAGATGAGGGACGCAGGTGAGGATGTTTGTTTGACACCAACGCGTGGAGGAGAAAGGTGGCAGTTAATGTGTGAAAACAGCAGCAGTAAAACACTAAAGCAGAGCACAGACTTTAATCCATAAAACACAAAAATCTATTCCAACCTTCGGTGTCACCCTGGATGAGTTTGAGGAGGTGGCTGGGGAGAGGGAGGTCTGGGCTTCTCTGCTTAGGCTGCTGCCCCCACGACCCGGCCCCAGATAAGCAGAAGAAGATGGATGGATGGATGGATGGATGGATGGCTTCTTAAATGGCACAGGGAGCCTGGACCAGTCCTGAACCGTGTGGCCTGAGTGTGGCTAACGTTAGCAGCTCTGCGCTGAGCGGTTACACATTGATCGGGTCTGGTGGCTTCAGGCCTGCAGAGCCTGGGCCCACCTTTGCCTGTCGACAAAGCTGCGTACCAGCTGGTGTTGGAGTGGGACGTGAATTATTAGTTTAGATAACGAGTATTTGATTAAATATAAAAGATGGAAGCTGTGCTGTAGAAAAGCTTCTCAGCTGAGCAGCTACATCTTCAGGTCCTCCACGATACTGTGATACTTTAACAAACTGGCAGGAATACAGACACTTAATCAAAACAGATGAATATATTTACAATTTCACTTCCCCGCCACACTCGAGTACGTTCTCGGTTATTTCTGCCGAGGCAGCGACTTTCATCCTGATTCGGGCACTTAGCTTTACGTCGCGCTGCTGTAATCAGGCCGTGGGAATGCCCGGCCACCACAAAAGGCCTCTTCTCTAACAGCTGAGCACGTTTTTGCTGACGGTAGCATCAGGAGCCGAAGCCTGACGTCAGGAGAGCAGCATGTGCCCTCCTGCGGTGCAGCCATGCTGCTGTGAGCTGGGCATACTCAGAGGGAAGTGTGTCACTCAGGCCTGCAGAGGTGTGGAAAAATGAAACTACATATATAATTAAGCACAGCACAGTGGCCACTGCGACATCACCCAGCGTTAGCGTTTTGTTTGCAGCCATGTTGGACCGTTGGACGAGGGGGTACAGTTACCAGCTAATGCCAGGAGCTCAGTTAGCAAGCTTCATCCATAGACTACAAACAGATTCCTGCTCCGTAGCATCCAAGTAAAATCCTAGAAATTCCCTTCACCAAACCCCGAGCTCAGACTTGTGGGATGGTTTTACCTGATAACTGCATTTAAAATGCTACAGCTGGGCAACTTAGACTTCCAGTGATTATGAAAACCAAGTCAGCAGAGTAATTGGATTACTCTTTTCAGTCATTTTCCATCTTTTTTCTTGTCTTTTCTTTACAGCTGTATATTGTGTCTCTGATAGCTTAGCCTCAGTCGCTGTTTAGTTCAGCTCGAGCTAAGATGACGAAAGTAAAACCTCATCAGGATCCACCTAGAGGAAGTCACGAGGTTTCAGTAGAAAAGCCTGTCGGAGGACTAATAACAGGGTACTGCCACCCTCAGGTGACACAGCCCTCCACATCCTCACCTCTTTGATTTTCTTCCATTTATTCATTTTTCAGTTAAATTATTTACAGTTCAGGAAAATCACCTATAAAATCACAAACTTTCAATGATGATGAAATTAATGAAAAATCCTGTTAAATTATTAAGGTTACAATTACCAGCAAAGCTATTCTGATTAACTGTAACCAAAAAAGGACGGTCTGTTAGCCCGATGTTGCCACAGCAGCCACATTATCGGGCAGATCATTGCATTAAAAAGGCTCCGACAGCACAAACACGGCCCAGAGGTCCAGTTCAGGGACTCCAGCTAGCTGAGGTGAAGCTAGCAGACAGCTAGCAGCTACAGCCGCCTGTGTCGCCGTCCACCTGTCAGTCAGGGGTGGGAACTTCAATCAAAAATAGTCTCCGATCTTCACTGCTGGCAGTAGTAGCTTGTTACATCTTACCAGGCACTGGTAAAAATGAGGAAAAACATATTTTATAACAGGAAATAGTAACACTAACTGTTTGTACCAGGCTGCAACTGTGTGTTATTCTGCTGTAAAGGTGGATGTTTTAACATGGGAGTCTGTGGGGGTGGGGGGCCTGTAGTGGCCTTTGGAGGAACTGCGGTTTTTCTGGTTGCTTAGAAGTTTCAGGCCACACTGAAAAGTTCACTTGTGCAACCATCTGTGAGACGTTTTGGTGCAGGTTACAAATTTGAGTCCAGAATTCATGAGAACTTAGGCTTGTTCTCCACGCTAAATGCTGGTGTTATCATGCAGAATGATTATCATGGCTGGGGCAGCGTGACCGTGTATTGATTGGTTGGTTTGGTTTCCAGAGCTGGGAGAGGAGTACTGCCCGCCCTCTCAGTACCTCCTGCCAGTGCTGGAGAGCGACGGCGGCAAACAGAGCTCCGACTGCCTGGACGGGTTGGATGAGGCCTGGCAGGTAAAGCAGAGTAACTCTGACATGTTTATTGAAGATACTGGAAGTGTTACTCAATGTTTCCTCTTTTCTGTTGCAGAACAAATTTAGTGACTATGAGAAGAGAAAGGTTTGTGCCAGCACATCTCCAGAGGGACCTCCTTCCTTTTTCTTCAGCACCTTTTAATGTCTTAGAAAGGCTACTAGATAAAACTACTACTCCTGTACTGTGTTCACTTAGTCTTACTGCTTCATCTGTGTTGTTTCCTGGAGCACCAGAGACAAGAACAAAGTCTTAACACATCTTCTGACAGAACTGCTGGCTGCTTTCAACTTTAAATATGCCAGACTTGAGTGAAATGCAAAAGGTATCAAGGAGAAAAAAAGTAAAGGAATAAATGAAATTACTATATAAAAAGTATCAATTTTATTCAAAGAATTCAATATAAGTCCATATGGGTCACACCCGTGGAACTACAGCAGCGTTACTGTGGTGTACCGCAAGGTTCAATTTTAGGTCCTAGTTTATTCTCAGTTTATATGCTCATATAAATTATAGTTGCCTGTAAAGTCTGGCTGTTTTTTAAACATCATAGTGATGGTAAATTTTTCATGGCACAAAATGCTCTTCAAATTAATGCCTCACATGCCTCTGCTAATCTGAAGCTCCTGACCATAAATTTAGAAGTTCAGTTGGAACCAAAAAGAAGTTCTCCACATGAGCGCCATCTCCAGCATAACCCCAGCACTTTCACACTGCAGAATCTCATTCATGCGTTTCTTTAATGACTTAAATAAAAAGTGACCTCCAGCTGCTTCAAACTGCAGTAGCTCAGCTTCTTACTGGCTTTATCAGACGACATCACATCACGGCTTCTTTCTGTGCAGACCATCAGAGCCTCAGGCAGGTCCTGTTATGAAGTTTAAATAGAAGGGTGACCATGCTTCAGCCAAAAGGACTCTATAAAAGAGGTAGAGGTGATGGACAGTATCCAAACTTGTGACCTCTGAAGGACTGTATAAGGCAACTGATTTAAATCCTCAATCGCCCAGTCTCATGGACGCACAAACATTGATGATACGAGACCCTTTAATGCCCCGAACAGATAGTGCTCCACTGAGATGAAAGGAACAGCGATTCTGGCCACTATTTGAGGATAATGGTCCAGCTGAAGAGAGCGAACTCTGAGCTCCTAAGCGAGTCCTTTCCTATCGGCAGGCGGAAACTATTATGGGATGCACTATGAGAAACAAACTATTATGGGATGGTGATGCGTTCAATGAGTCCAGGGGCTAGTGGTTCAGGACCATGTTAACAGACTCACTCTGCTTTTAAAGGTGCTATATAAATAAAATGTTTATTATTAATGTTGTTGTTGCAGGCTGTTTTAGTTTCATTATTCAGGGGGCTGTGAATCTGCGTGTAAGGTTTTTGTGCATTAGTTTTTAATTGCACTGCATTAAATGTTCTCTGGCTGGTCTGCATGTCCTTCAGGAGCAGAAGCAGCAGGAGAAGTTGGCCTTCGAGAAGCACCTCGAGGAGAAGCAGAAGGAGCACGCCCAGCTTCTAATAATGAAGAACTTCAACAAGGAGAACATCCTCAACTCAGTCCGACAGGTACATAACAACCGCCCAACATCACAGGTTTAGTTGACGGTTTGATGGAGCGCCGTCTTTCTGATTGAACCATACCCGAAGATGACGATGTATGTAAACTCCCAGAATTCCCTGTTTCATATGCTACCTGTGCCATTTAGGAGCAGGAGCGAGTGGAGCAGGGCGTCAGCAAGCAGCAGAGGGCTCAGGAGGCCGAGAGGCAGCTGGTGCTGGAGAAGGTCCGAGAAGCTGAAAACAACATCAGCAGCCGCATCAGTAACCTGCTGATGGACAACAGCAGGTCTGGAGGAGGAGTTCAGGTGGATGCTTTAAATGCACCTTCTCCACTGATGAGTGTGAGCTAACTGCAGTGTGTTTATCTGCATCCCTGCAGGCAGAAAAAGAGCGCAGAGTTTCTCCAAGCCATGGAGGAGGATCGGTGAGTGGACTGACCGATGATCAATAATGTGCAGCAAAGAGAAATAAGACTCTACAACACGACGGCACTCATCTAATTGTCTCCCACTTAGCAGCCTATTTATGGAGCACTTTGTGAGGGAGATGCATGAAGTGCTTACAGGGAAAGGAGGATGAAAATATAACAGGACAGAAGAACGACACTTGTAGTTGTGTGAGACATGAAGCTGTCAGTTTTGCAGCAGCAACATTAGTTTTCCTCTTTAGACACAGATTACATGAACCTTTAAACGATATGCAGTGATGCCTTTCTGTAGAGACTAGGTTATTTTGGGCCTTCATATTTACTGTACCCTTTGTCACAGTTATGAGGAAACCTGTGTAAATTATACATCAAAACCAAAGACTGTATATAAAAGATGGATGTTGTCATATAAACCACTGGTTTGAGGACCCATAAACGGGTCAATCACACAGACTCATTTCTTCAAGAGGTTTTGTCTTTTGGCTGGCTGCCGTTGTTCAGTATCTTATTTTTGCCTGTTTAAATAAAGGTTACACTGACTGGCTGCGCCATCCTTTGGTAGGCACAGGTATTACATGCAAGTACAGCCCAGTCCTCGCCAACCTTCAGTTGATCGCTCTTCAACACAATACAATGATGACTCTGCTTCCAGCTTTAGTTTGTTTTGCATCCTTTTTTCTTTTTTTTAAATTCTGGAAGTTATGAAAGATGCTATAAGTTAGCAGAGAAATGCTAATAAACCGTTTTCCCCTCAGGATCCGTATGGAGCATCTGACCGCCATCACACAGGAAGAGGCCAGCTCCCTGAGGAAGAAGGAGGTGGCAGGTATGGAGCTAATTTTAGAGATGTTTCCAGGCTGCTCGTCACTGCTTTCTGGGTTCTGTGCTTCTGATGCCCGAATCATTCAGGCATTAAATCATGAAATCAAAGGTGGAACTATTTTCCTCAGTGTGACCTCAGACTTCAGATTTCTCGAAACACTAGGATTTACGCAGTTTTTTTCTACTCTGGCTCTGTATGATGTCACAGAGAGGGGACATCTCAGGCACAGAGGCCCCACCCCTCTTAAAGAGGGAGGAGCTAAAACAGCTTGTTTCAGACAGAGGACAAACTGAAGGGCTGCATCGAGGCCCAATATCAGATAAAGAAGGATTGTTCTGAACTGTGAAGCATGCTAAGCTGCTGCAGCAGAGCCCAAAAACTTAAATATGGAGCTGGAAACAAACATAAACATAAGAAGCATCTTTTCTTTAACACCCAACTTTGAGTCCTTCCGTTCCCCTCTCCTGCCTCTCTCTGATTTTAGCGGCCATGCAGAAGATGCTGTCAGACAGCTGCGCCATGAGCCTCCTCCAAGAGGCCAGTGACTACCGCAGACAGAGCCTGGTCACTGAGGCCTGCAGGAGGTCAGACACACACACACACACACACACACACACACACACACACACACACACAAATAGCAGACCTGTGAACGCTTTCAGAGACATGTAATCTCCTTTGTTCTGGAACAGTTTGGAGAATTTAGACAGGAAGTTTGACAAGATGCTGTCCCTCCAAGTTCTGGACAAGTCTAAAGCCATCGCCCAGATCTTACAGGAGGTAGGAGGAGTCTAAATTAAAACCCCACCCTGTTTTAAAGCCGCTGGGCTCGGTGACCCGTCCTGATTGCTGTGGTTGTTTTTGCAGGAGGAGATGCAGAAGGCGGCGTTCCAGGCACTGCAGCTGCAGAAAGACGCCGTTCACGGCTACATCCGGAATCAGGTCGGTGCTGATGCAGCTGTGATGATTTTACGGCTCGTTTCTGCCGGAGGTCCAAAAGCCTCAGCTAATGCAGGTTTAAGGGCAAAAAGACCCTGGGCATTAATGTCACTGTTTCCCTCAGTATGCTCATGATCAGATTCGTCTTTGCTCATCCCAACAGTAATGGAAAAGTTTTCACTTGAAGTCGCCGTCATAGATTATTACAGATTCAGCAGCATGTCGCCTCGCCCTGCTCGCCTCATGTCTGCTTCTCCACTGTCCCTCAGATCCATCTCATAGAGGGCGAGTTAATGCAGCTGACTAAACTGGAGATTAAAAAGCGCAGCCTGGATGCTGAGAACCTGCAGGTGGGTGTCACCGCCTTCTTTGTTTGCCCCTCCCACATTTATTTTCATTTCCATGTCATCGCTTCATGCAGCAGGTCACCATTTCAAGGAAGTGATCAGCAGCATCAAATGCATGGCTTTACACGAGCAATAGAGGCTAGATTGCGCGCTGCTGCTGACGGTGTGTAACCTCCCCCCACCGGTGTGTGTTTGTGTGCAGGAGGTTCTGGCGGAGCAGCGCACCGCTCTCAGCGACATGCTGCAGCAGCTGCTGAAGCAGAGAGACCAGAGGGAGCAGGAGCTGCGGCAGGTTCTGGTGAGGAAACCATTCCCTCCTTACTTCCCGTTTTTCTCCTCCTGCTCCAGCGTTCAAATAATGAGGGCAGCATACATAGAGCAAGGCTTCAGTCTGCTCTATGTGCTCCACTTCAGTGCTCTGAAACACGCTCACCTCATATCCTCTGTTTGTGAGGGGCAGCCAATCAGAAGAAAGCTGACTTAAAGCTCACACAGCTTGTTTCGAACAGGGTAAACGAGAGGCTCCGAGGTTCTGGGTACTCCGGCTTCCTCCCACCGGCTGCAGCGGGCTGGTGACCTGTTCAGGGTGCACCCTGCCCCTCACCCTGTGGCAGCTGGGACAGGCTTAAGCCCCCCACCATGAAAAGGATAAGAGCAAGGAGGAAGTGACCTCACTAAGCCCAAGTCTTTAGACCTTAGGAGGCATTTTCTCAGTTGTGATCAGCTTTGAAGCGGGGTTATACATATTTTACTTGATCTTAGTCTGACAGGACGTTCTCTGCAGGGGTCTTATTCACTGTAACTTTTTTAGATATTTGTTTTCTTTTATTCATGTTTTAACTGTATTGTATTTACATTTTTAATTAGATTTTATTGTGATTATTCCTTTAATTATTGTGATGGGACAGTGCTTTGTGACTGCATTTCTGAGATATGTATAAACTTCACTTCCTGTTTGTGGGGTTTGTGTTTCCTGTTGTAACTTCAGGCTCAGCTGGAGCTGAAATCTGAGTCCAGCCAGCAGAACTACTGGATGATCCAGTACCAGAGGCTGCTGGACGCTGAAGCCGCTGTCGCTCCGCATGCAGGTACGCAGCAGAGACGAGCATCTGTAACATCTGGAAACTGAGTGTGGCGTCCTGCTAAAGCTGTGATCTCTCTGCAGGAGGCGGGCGTGGAGAAGGAGCTGGTGAACCTGCTGTGCAAACTGTCCGCCCAGCACTACCTGCCCGTCCTGGCTCATCATCGAGTGACGGCCGAGGCGCTTCGCCACATGAGCACCTCTGACCTCAAGAAGGTGCGTTCGCAGCACCGCGACTGCATTTCAGCCGCTTTCCCCTTCGTCTCAGCTTCAGCTGTCAGCACAGGGCTGCCCGATTAGCCTGAACTTTAATTATACTTCAGATAGAAAAAGAGGACGGAGCAGGTAGGGACTGTCCTTTAGGCTTAAAAGTCTTCTGTAAGCTATTCCAGACCCATCTGGATCCAGGGGCCTCGGTTCACCTTCATCACTCAGTAGCAAGCTGACGTAGCCGTCTCGGTCGCCTCCCCCCAGAGTGTGTGTCAGGTGGTTTTAGTCGTCTGTAACCACCTGCCCACACACACGTTCACAGATTAATGATGAAGACCGACGCAAAGCTGCTTTCTCTTTGCTGGATGGTAACAGCTGTGTCACATCCAGCTTTATGGATTTCTGTGTTTCAGCTGGGCATCAATGAAGCAGGAATCCAGACAGCTCTTCTGAACTGGGCCCGGGAACGCCTGCCTGAAGGTACGATCCACACATACACATGTACTGAGTGTTAGTAACGCTGTACGCACAGTGATGGTGTAGAAGATGATATTTGGTGTATGGAAATCATGTGATCTGTTTCCTCCTCCAGCGGGAGCTTGTAAGGCCGCCCAGCAGGAGGCGGAGGCGGAAGTCATCCCTTCAGCGCCATTTCCATCCTCCCCTCCATTCTTTCCCAGCACCTCAAACATCCAGATGCCCAGCCCGCCCCTGACCCCGGGGACCCCCGTCACCCCCTCAGCACCCACCCCCGTGGAGGGACCAGGGAGCTCCGAGTGCGTGGTCTGCATGGAGACCGGGGTAAGAAAACTAAGACCCAGTAATGAGTCCTCAGTGAAAGCTGCTTTCAGAAAGAGCTCAGATCAGGTATCAGATTTACGAGTACAAAACGACTTTATTAAAGTTTCAAAGTGACAAGTTTGTGACTGAGAGGAGCGGACCACCCGGGTACCTGCAGGGAGCTTTTTAAAAGACATTGTACATGATTCCCTGAGGGTTTCTGCATGAAATTCAACATCAAATGTGCCAACATGAAAACATCTTTAGGGCCTTTCAGGAGCATTAATGTAGTTGAATAAGGAGGAGGTGCTAACACCTAAATCAATGACCAATAGAAACGAAGTACAGGGAGCAGGCACAAACACATGACAGCACAGACAGATAACTGCATTAAAAAGGCTCCAACAGCACAAACACGGTCCAGAGGTCCAGTTCAGGGACTCCAGTTAGCTGAGGGGGAGCCTAGCAGACAGCTAGCAGCTACAGCCTCCTGTGTCACCATCCACCTGTCAGTCAGAGAGGCCACGCCCCTAATAATGCAAACTTTAAGCATTAATACATTAAGATTCAATGGGATTGACTCACTGCAGCTTTTGGCTTCATTTTCTGAATGGCGTTCCTGCAGAACTTGGCGGAGAACCGTCAGGTTTTAGGTTTTCTTCCACTCTAAAGTATTCTAGTCATACCTGTCTCCACCCCCGTGGCTACAGAGGAACAGGAAGTGCCAAAGCTCGTTCTGCACGGTGAGAATGTGCTAAATCAAAGCTGGAGTCCAGACGCCTCACAGCTTTTCCTCTCTCTGCAGGCACAGGTGATCTTCCTGCCGTGTGGTCACGTGTGCTGCTGTCAGGTGTGCAGCGACGCCCTGCAGACCTGCCCTCTGTGCCGCGCCAGCATCTCCCAGCGCCTACGCCTCTACCACAACTAGACCCGCCTCCGCCGGGCCCCGCCCTCACCGACCATCGCTCTCACCTATTTATGCATGACGAGCTGCCGCGTCACATAGAGAAGCTTTTAGCGGGTTTTAAAGCGCAGCCACTTTTCCTGTAATAACTGTATCCTGTGAAGGAGATCCTCACATCTCTGTAACGTGTTTCCGGCCTTCTCAGGTGGATTTTTTAAGTTGTGTGATTTTTACTTTTGTGAGATGTGACAAGCCGAGTGGACGCCGCCGCTCACTGACTGTTCTCTGTCTTCACGACTGCTTGGTGCCTTTTTCTCTGACTTTCTAAGTGTCGTCAACCACAGTAACACGAGCTGAACGTTTAAATATCTCAACTATGATCTGCTGATTCTTAAAGGTTTTTGTTCTCGCTGCTCGTTTCCTGTTGTCGCCCCTCCGTGTACCGTCGTCTGCACCTGTGTGAACACCTGTAGCATCGTTATGCTGTTGGACTCTACAAAGTGCTCTTAATCTCTCAGCATGTTTCAGGAAATCTCTTCTTTAATAATTCCACCTCAGTGTAAATGTGATCATATCATCAGATAAAATACATACAAGTCATTTCCTGTCAGTCTTTATTGATTTTACCTGCACAGGTAGGTAGTGTATGTGTATGCGGTGGGTCTGAATCATCTGCACACCAATGCCAGAGTCAGTACAGCTGCTGCTCTCCGCCGCTCACTGTTAGAGTAACGCATGAAGTTATAAATATTTACTTCAAAGGTGGAAACAGTTTCATACTCGTTCCTACAAAAATAAAGGCCCAGAGAAACAAGAGGAACGGCTTGTTTCAGGCTGCAGAAGCAGCTAATGTGATAAAGACTGACTCATGCAAAGCTACTCTAGTGAGAGGCACAAAATCAAAGCTAGAAATAAGCAGAATAAGTCCACTTTCAGTTTATGGAACTGAAATAATAATTGTATTTCCCTTTCCTGCCCGCTCAGTGTGTGCTCACAGAGCACATTAAAATAATTCAGGATCATCTCTTTGTTGTTTTACATAAACTGTTACAGATGAAACATGTGCATCAGTATTAAGAGGAAAAAAGCATACTGCAGCCACACTGAGCTCAACCCCAAAGAACCAACCTGAGCATGAACCACGTTAATGTTCATCACACCCTACTGCTAATTTACTCCACCTGTCAAAGACGCCATGCCTGATGATTCAAAGTTCAAGCCTTAATGTAAACAGGTGAGTTATGAAGAGCAGACAGCTGTGATAATACACAATAATACAGTGTATGCCAACAAAGGCACAGACTGTGTTATTGTTCATGAAACCTTTAAATGAGCTTGTTTCCATGTTTTCTTTTCAGTGGTGGAATCAAGCTTCCCTACATATCCCCTCTGACCACAAGGTGGCACTGTTACACACCAACTCCCACACACACACACACTTTGTAAAGACAGGTCATTTCTGTAGTGTAGGGGTCATCAGAAGGACCCTCCTGCAGGTTAAAGCGGCTGTGATCGGAGCTTTAAGATGATTAAAGTACGAATGATCCTGATCTAAAAGTCTTCATCAGGAGGAGCAGTGATTAATATTTTCTCAGAGAATTCACTGAGAATTAAAAACAAACATCAGATGCAGAACAACTTTATTGTCCACTCTTAATTTCAGGCACATGAACACTTTACACCCAGACAAGACAAGACAGGCTGCATTAAAACACACGATTACATGTTGACACCAGTATTAATACGTCTATTTACTATGACTTAGTTACCACAGGTAATTCCTGACAGACTGCTGAAATGAAAGCTGTCAAACATGCTTCCCACAGGAAATCATAATAATCTGTGAAATACATATTCAGAGTTCTGCAAGGAAACTGAAGCACGCTGAACCTGCTCAGTCCTTCTTAGCGTAACAGAATCTGCAGCATCAGTAAAGACATAAGTAATAAAATGCAGGAACAATGAGACGATCACATGTTTAGTCTGCTCTGAGATCAGCAGAGAACCTGGAGGGAGGAGCAATTTCAATTTTATTTACTATAAAACGACCCCTTTTGGAGTATGAGAGGACCATTTAAAAACAAATGTAAGCAACCATAACACAATTTACAACAAAGGTTTAAAAGGAGTTAAAAAACAGCATAAACATACAAACACTTAAACAGAACAAACTAAAATCTGTGAGCAATAAGTCTGAAGAAAGCATTCCTGATTTAACACAGAGCATTTACAGGAAATTATTTAAAATAATTAGAATTATTTTAATAAAATTAATTAGATTAGACAATATTGTCTCGTTCTTAGTTTGGAACAGTTCAGAAAACGTACGTTTTTGGACAAGAGAAGAATTTTTGTCTCAGGTATTTTTCACGTTGGGTTTTAAAAAATGGGCAAACCAGTATATAATAATATTTATCACAGATGGCCTTCATATTACAAAGGTTACATTCAGCCTGAGTTATACCATTTATAAAACGACCTTCTGTAATATGGAGCCGATGGTTTCCACAATAAAAAGTATACGATCATGATGATTCAGGTTGGAGATAAGATAACTTTCCAAAGAGTTTTCAAGTTTAAAGTGACAATAGTTCGAACATAACCTCTTACTCCGGATGTCACCTTACCAGTTTTGCTTATAAATATCATCAATTCTCCAACTAATGGTATTCCTAAGCCAATCAGCATCAATTAACCCAATATTTGCAGCAGGTCCACAGACACAGGAAGTACACGGTGGGAGAGGAGGAGGGGTGGAGGTGACGTAGTCACTCTCGTTAATGTCCTCGAAACTCTCAGTTTGTTCTTCATCTCATTAAACTCATTAACAACCTTCTCACACTGATCAGCTGACTGAATAATAGTGTTTCCTAACTTTTCATCCTCTTCAGGGGTCGAAGTGACTCTGAACACACTCAGAATGAGGATGACCACCTCATTCATCCTCTCCAGCACTGATCTGGATTCAATAACAAGCCCTCTACTCTTTTCTTTCAGCTCAGAAACATTTCTGAGGATCCTCTGAAACTCCTCCAGGTCAGCCTGAGTGTTTTCAGCCTGAGCTTCGGCTGCTTTTAGCTCCAGATTTTCACATGTCGTTTGTATTTCTTCCAGGCTCTCCTTCATTGGTTCAACTAAAGCAATGAATTCTTTGCCCCATTTTTCTACTTTCTCTGAAACTCCCCTCTCTGACAGAATTTTTGTTACATTGGCTCCAACAACACCAACTCCACCTGCAGCAGCAATTCCACCAGCAACAAGCAAACTCAGTCCTCCAGTGATTGGAGCCAGGATTATGGAGAAAAGTCCCACTCGTTGAACAAAAGCTCCTGTTGTTCTTGTGACATCTGTCGCATTCTGCATTTTTTTGATTTTTCTTGAAAGGTTTTGAAACTCTTGTACAATATTTTTCATCTCTGGTTCACGCCTGTTAAACTGTGTGATGAATGAAGCTGCGAGTTCTAGAAGTTTGTTCATTAATTCAGACAAATCAGGAGGCAGCTCTTTGCTGTCTCTCCTTTTTGGACAGGAGGCCATTTCCTGCAGTTTCCTCTGCCCAGGCTGAGGCGCAGCTCAACCTCTGACCTGTCAGGGAGGCTCTGTGGACACACAAACAGAGACACATCAAACAAACCTGACGTGTACTAAGTGAGCAGCAGGTGAGCCGACTGACCTCCAAAGCTGGGTTATAATAGGAATATAACAGGAACCTGCTGACATTTGTGAGTGCTTATATTGATGCTGTGATTATTATTCCTGATTGTTATTCTCTGACTGATAAAGTAGCCGGAAACGCACAAGGACTGAACAGGTTAATCACAGCGTTGTTGCTGCGTGGACCCGACAGCAGTCACGTTTCTCCGGAGGTGCTCCAGGTTAGCTGGTAGGATCAGAGCGGTTTGTGTAGCTGCCCTGTGTGCGTGTCTCAGCTGGACTTTGATGTTGGTGTTTTTTCCTGACTGAGGAGTGTTCGCACATTTTTCATTATCCACAACAACACACTCGCTGCTCTCTGTGCTATCGTAGTAAAAACTCCATATGGGACTACTTTCTCCGCAGTGAGGAGCAGCGCGGTGTGCGCGCGCACGCACACACACACAGCTGCCTGATGGCGCTCCGAGCTTAAACTCAGAGGATGAAACTTCATATCAGTCCACAAGCCTTTAAAAAATGACAATATCTTTAACTTTCGCTTCCTCACGAGCTCCAAACAGTTTATCTGTGCATCAGTCCTCCTGCAGTGCTCTGAGTCCAGCCTCTCTCCTACCTGCTGCAAACACTCTGACATCAGCAGCTGATTCTCACCTGTTTGTCTGCAGACGCTCTGAGCCGAGCAGCTCTGAGGATCCGCGCTTCAAAATGTTTCCGTCCGACCCCGAGCTGTTTCAGAGAAATCACGTGGTCTCAAATTACAGTCTTTTAAAAAACCAATCAGAGAGAAGAGAAGTGAACATGTGAGCACATTAAAGTAGAAACCTAAATGTTCACCTGCTGACAAACATGAGGAGCTGCTTACAGACCAGAGCAGCAGAAACTCTACTTAAAGTATCGAGTTCTTTTGGAGTATTTTAGAGGTTTTGCTCTCATGGCTCCAAATAGCTGCTGCAGAGCTTCTGAGGCTCATCTCTGTGCTGGATGCTGCAGTAACAGCTTTTTTCTGACAGCTCGACCATGCAGCCCATTTCCTTCATGTGCCTCCTTATTGTGCATCTTCAAACAGCCACTTCACTTTCTTCCTGTATGTCAGCTGTGGGGCTTTTCTTTGCATTCCCAACAAGTTTCCTGCAGTTGTGACTGACATTTGTGTTGGTCTGTGTGACCGTGGCTCACTGATTTTCCACTTCTTAGAGTCTGATTGGCATCATCAGTTCCTTTGATTTCTTTTTATATCCTTTCCTGTTTTATAAAGTTCAGCTATCTGCTGCAGATCCTTTGATAATTATTTTTCTTTTGTGGCTCAGAATCCAAACTGGCTGAAACATGCAGGAGTGCGTGTGACTTTTGACCTAAATATAATTCCATACTTCCTTTATTTATCAGGTAAAGTCTCACTGAGAGTAAAATATCTTCTTCAGGAGGGACTGAGAGGGCAGCAAGTGAAAGATCATCATCATCATCATCATCATCATCCAGGTGAGCTGCAGTAAAGGTAAACAGGTTCAGGTTCTCAAACATGAACCTCTGACTCTGAAGCTCCTCCACAGTTTGAACTGCTTCCAAAGATTATTCAGGAAAATCAGGCAGAATGTTTCAGTTTATTCCTCCTTCACCTGTCTGTGGCCTCTTTTCCACCGACGGGGTGCCGGTGCCGGTATTTGAATTGTTCAGCGGTTTTTCCACCGCGAACGCACTCGGGTTCAACTCAGGCCAGCAAGCTAGTCTCGAACCAAGAACGCGGAGACAAGTGAAAAGATCAGTACATCACAATGGCTACATCTTCTCACACAACAGATATCAATGGAACAACAATCAGCAATAGATAAAAATCAATTCGAATATTTCAATAAAATATATTCCATAATTTCAATGCCGATGACTTAATGCCACTTCAGAAACAAAGACCAGGGGAGGAGAGGGGAGACCTACCAATAAGATCATAAAACGTGTTCTTTAGTTATACATTAATTTATTTACTCTTTCTTCTGGCGTGTTTGTTTCTCCCTCTCTCTCCCACTTCGACCCAAAATATCTGTGTGACCCGATAAGTGATTTATTGTTCGTCCTGTCCCAATGCAAGCGGCGGTTTTTAACCTCTGTGCACCACCCGTGTAAAACTACGCAGTACATTAAATCGAACGCACCTATCCCCTTGGCAGCCACCGTTTTGGAGGTAAATGCGCATGCGCTCTCGTGTAGCGTAAACGAAATCTCCGGTCATAAGCGGTGTGTTCGAGCTGTGTTGTTGAAATTGAGCAGATTAACATGAAACATAATTAATCTCTCTTTTTTAATCGGGATGTTTGTAACGAGCAGACATTAAACGGTGAACTTTATAAAGGTGCTGCAGATCTGTGGAGCAGTAGAAGCGCCTCACCTCTACAGACCAGTTACGTGCGCTGAGGTGTGTGACGGTGGGGCACTGACTCGTCTGGAGTTGGATGTTCTATTTAAACCCAAAATAGAAGCTTATATTTCAATTGTAATTGTGCTAATGATTAATTATGCTTTAATCAACTCCATACTGTTCAACAATGATGGCAAGAAGAACAAGAAACTTAATGTAAGGTCAAACTACTTTTTTTTTTTGATGGGGGGGGGGTTCTCTCTTTTTAAATATATTTAAAAAAAACATTATCTCACCTTTATTTGAAGATGAAGTCCGTGCTAACGCAGCACTGCCCCCTATCGGTGCAGCAATACTTTCTGCCTCACCCTGTGCATTTATGACCGATCACAAAGAATAAACATGTCACACGCATTCATTCAGTATATCAGACAGACTGTGGAACATCAGCATGTGTAGCACATGTGTAATCAAACGTATATTGGCGATATAAAGAGAGACAGCAATGGGCATGCGCAAACCGCCTGATTCATTTATTGTGTGTGACACAGCGCCACCAGAGGTGAGTCACAGCACTGCACTGGCTCACCCCGCAGTGCGTAAATGCTGCGAGTTTGACCATTAAAGTGTTGAAATCATTCAGAGAAGAGTTTTATAAAAGTCAAAGTGAACTTTATTGTCAGACTGTAGCTGCCCCTGGGGTCAATGAACGGAGAGTCTCGACGGGCGCTTAATTCTTTATTTCTGCTCCAACATCTTTGTTGTTCACCGTGAAAACTTTTAGATAAAAATACAAAGGGAAAGGGAATTAATTACAAACTCAATACAAAGAATTAAACCCAAAACATTCTAAAGAAATAAACAGTCAAGGAAACAAAACTTAATACAGCAAAGCAAAATATCACAAATACACATCAATAACACTGAACCCAGAAGCCCAAACAAACCCACACTTTATCATAGAGTGAACGCACCTCGCTCCACTGCCCAAAGGGCGCTATTAAATGAGCCGTGTCCGCTGCTGGAACTGTGCCTCTCCTTAAACACAAACAGTGAGAAGGAGAATCCTTCAGCTAATACACAGGAACAAAAGGAAAACAAATCCCGACAGGCAAACTTACCCAGCTGTCTAAAAGCAGGAGCCTGAGACAGACCCGACACCACACCAGAGCTACCAATTGAAGGCAGGTGAAGACCTGACGGCTTCTTCTTCGCAGCCCTCACCTAACCCGGTGGGTCTACAACCCCTGACCCCTTCTCTACATGCCGGCTGTTCCTGCAGATGCCTCACGGGATCTGCCGTTTGCAGCCAGCTCCGCCCTCTCCACCCTGCAGCCACATGTCAGTGGGACTCTGAGAACTCGGTGCTCCCTCATTCTCAGTGATTACGCGGCCATCAGAGAGGAGGTGCCGAGGATGACGGCTCAGACCCACATTCGGCTCTTTGAGCTGAATCAGAGGACGCTGTCACAGTGGTTAGAGACAACACTGAACTATGTCACTGTGTCTCAGTCTGTGTTATAGTCTATCCTAGGATGCAGCCTTGGTTTGTTTTCCAGGCTCTGCTGATGCCAGAAAACCTTGGAGGGGCTGTGCTGGAGCAGGGACCTGGAATCTTTCCTGCTCCAGATGTTGGTGGCTGACCTGCTCCAACTTACTGTAACTCTTAAAGCTGCAGTTTGTAACTTTGATAAAAATCTCTTTGTTTTTCCCATATTTGTTCAAACTGTCAGCATGTGGTGAGCCGACAGCTTTAAAGTGTTGTTGCTGCAGGGACTCTGTCTGTGAACCCTGGGACGTTTTTACCTGAAGAGGAAAAACCCTCAGGAATGAACTAATCATGGAGCTCCTGATTTTATTGCTGCTTTATAAAAATCTGTTGACAAAAACTTGGGACAAACTCGAAGTGACCACAAATTTATAGTAAATGTTGCTGAAAGCTCCAAGCTTTGAGCCTGACTTTGACTTTTCATTTTCTCTCTTTCATCTTTCTGAGATATTTCATATTTTAAAAAGACTTTTAAAGAGTTTCTCATCAAATCAAAATGATACTCTTGCATATCATAAAATCATATAAATCACTAAATGAAAATCATAACATTTGTGTCAAAATCTCTCAGAGATTAACCCCAGTTATGTTTTTATCAATCTTTACAGTTAACGTGCAGTGGGATTTGCACTTTTTTGGTGGGACATGATTTTACCAAAGTCTCAAGAATCAGAGGTTTCCTGTTCATCTATTGGCATGGTTTGGTCATGTATATGTATGCTAATCCTACTCTATATTATATTAATGATCATTCAGACTCAGACTCCTAATCAATCAAAACACACCAGTCTAAAGCACAACAGGAAACTGAACAATAATAACACAATGTTGTGTCCCATCTCAGTGTGCGGAGATGACTGCGGGATGAAGAACTGCACCCTGATGCCTGCTTTTCTGCCCTCTGACCTCTCTGCAGGGTTGCCCTCCTGATCCACGTGTAACCCAGTGGTAGTTTGAGTTCAATACTGTAAGAGTTTCTGTGTAACAATGTATGCAAAGTATGTTAAGATCATCTTGTGGGAGGGATGATTCCTAAGAGCTCACTCGGTCTGTGAGTCGCACAGAGCGAACTTGTGTGAGCCGTCGTAGCGTCTTATATGCAACAGCCCTAAAGTTTGCGTTCATCGTCCTGCTAGTGTGGAGACGTTCGTTTTGGGTTCCCGAACGGAACGGTCGTCTTGCCCAGCCGGGGCTACGGAGGAGAGGGAGCGGCTACGTTCACGTGAGCCTCTGGATCACCGAGTATTTGGACCCGAGTCCCCACAGACACACTTCACACATATAGAGCTCTATTTTCTTTGATTGCTGGCCAGCTATTTGATTTTATTCACAGACTATTCCGAGCTTCTACTGGAGAACCTTTGGAGACCTACGCTCTTATTGTGGATTATATCAACATTGGTGCTTTGAGCTGCAGACACTGAGACAGAGACTCTATGATCGTGGGGAATATGCTACATGTCTCATAGTTTGACACATGCTGTGTTAATGAGAGTGTTGTAATTAAATATACCATCTGTTGTTTCTTTCCTCTGTTTATTTGCAAGTTGTCTACATTTTCATTTCAGGGATACCCGCTTAGCGGTGAATTTATGCTATGGTTAGAGTTAAGTTTCCTTTCAAATCATACAGGCGTGTGTAAAGGGGATGATGACACCTACAATCATCTATGATGCACGCTCCAGTCCAAAACAGGACATTTAGGTACTGGACAAGGATGGTACTTTGCCATCGACCCTAAATAAATTCCATTCTGTTGTTATGGATATGATTTCAGTTTTTATCCTTTAATAAGCTGACATACTGGTTACACATGCTGCCTAATGTTACAGTCCGCCTTAAACTCATCCCCACGGACGCTGCTCAGCCGTGGATGTGGTCTTCACACTCTCGTCGGGATCTCTGCATACGGTTTCCTTTCTGGGGACGTGGTGGAGTGTCGGTGGAGTAGCGGACATTTCTAAAAGGCGCGGGTGTGTGTATTGTGTGGTTGCTATATTGAAATAGTAAGAATAACCGACATCACACGTGGATCAGCTTCAGTCCTTACTTTCTCTCGTTCCCCAACATGCAGCATCTTTTACCATACACAGTCACAGCTCCATCTTGTGTCCTTTACATGCAATAGCACGACGTAACAGTGTGACGTCTGTCGCTAGGAAACGGTGACAGCAGCGCCAGCAGGTCCGTGGTCAATGTTCATAGATTTAAAAAAATGCCTACTACTACAACGCCATCTTCCTGTTGGCAACCCCAACTGATGGTCAAAGGTAGTGTCACATATTTGCATATCTGCATCATATCCTGGTCAAATGCTACATGTCTATGAACATGAGTGATATGCTTCTTACTGCAACAACTGAGGACGATACGTTTTTCTTTTTGAGCCAAAAATGTGTTAAATGGAGTTTTTGTTTCCTGCAAATTCAGAATTTGGATCAGATCCAGATGTTTGGCACCAGTCGGTTCTAGTTCTTGGTCCTCCACAGCTGTGTACCGAATATCAGATTAATCTGATAGAATTACTGCACACTGAAGTTTCCCTTCATCCACAACATGAGCAGCTGTGACAGGGAAACAGGTCTGAAACGGCCGGCGGCTCCATGGCCAGGAAAGGTGTATGAGGGAAGCTGATTGGTCACATGCGCAAATAAAGAAGATTCAGGCTGAGCAGCAGAAAAGCCGACAGCCCGTTAGCACTGAAGATGATGCTGCTGTAGTTTAGGGTGGAGCTGCACACAGCCAGCAGCAAAAAGGCGGAGCCAATGAGAATCCAGGTGGAGTGAACGGAAGCGGCACTCGTTACTGTGCACAGGTGTGGGAGCATGTTTCCTGTTGGGGGCGCTGTGGGCACGGTGCTGCACCAGTATGAGAGAAATCTGTATGAATGACATTTGCTGTGGTTATCGGCTGTGATTATGGTCCCGGGCAAATACTGATATACGTTAGAGCCCGAATGATTTATTAACAGGCCAATTTCATCAGCCATCATCTGCTGATCTATTGGTTTGAGCATTAACGACGACTAATAAATGAAAATTTTAAAAGGAAACACTCTTCAACCTCACTATGTGTTGATGTGCAGAGTTTGTCCCGCAGAGGGCGCTCTGCAACGTCCCTGTCAGCATCCCACAAACAAAACCAGCTGATCCGGGCAGAGTCGGGCAGCATAAAGCACAGACTGGGATAGATGCAGCTACTGTGACATCATCCGTGATGAGCGTTTCCACCATCTCTATCTGGCTTGCAAAACACCAGATGTGTTGACCTGTGATTGACAGTTCGTTTGCTGATAAGAAACACAGTACGACCAAGATTTACAAACTGCCTTTAATTTTTATCCACTGTGACCCAAAATGAGCCCATAAACTCAGCAGGAAAGCGTTTGCAGAGCTGGAGGCAGGACGCCGTTCTCCCGCAGACTTGGACGGGACCCAAGCCTTTTTGCAGCCACAGCTAACGCCATCTGATGGCCATCAGACAGAATGCAGGCCTAAGGCTTTGGCTTCATTTTTCTGACCTGGAAGCTACGTCCATCTAAATAATGTTTGGGAAAGCTGTTTGTGACTCAGGTGTCTATAACCACAATATCAGCATTTTCAATCATCAATATCAGTATTGGCCTTGAAAATCCTAAATTCTACTTTTTGCATATGACAGGATAATGGTGCATATGCTGAGGATTCAAACTGGAAACAAAGACCTGCTAATAAATATTTACATGACACCAGCGTCCACAGCAGGACAGGAGGGCCATCAGATCACCAGCTAACAGCTAATGATGCACTTTTAGAGGTGGCAGAGCAGCACAAAGCATCCTTCTGTCAGTGTGCAGCTGTGCTGAGCCCACCCGGCTCTATGAGCCATCACGGCCGCCTTACAACCCGTTATATACGGTGGGATTTGGGAAGTGTTACTAATGATTATCATAAATTCAGTTTGATGACTCCAACCAAACTCAATCCTGACACATCTGGGAGGTCATGTTGAAGCTTTCTCAGGACCGAAAATATCCACTTAAATCTGACGAACATCATTTCAAAGCTATTTCCCTCCTCGAATTAAACTTCTGCCATCTTTGTCCTTAATGCTGAAATAAGCGTCAAAAATCTCTCTTTATTCAGGACCCTTCCCGATTCTGTGTCCTGACTCACAGCCAATAAAACGGCGGTGTCTGCTCGAAGCAGCAGCCAATCAGAGCACTCAAACTTTTGCCGTCCAATGGGACCACCGGCACAGAGCATGAGGACAGATTCATTCTGTTTCTTTGCTTTATTTTAATGGAAAAACAGAGAAAACCGATCAGGAAGCATATAATATAACAACGAGGACAAAGTGTGCATTTTGTCACTTTGTCAAAGGTTAGATAACTGATCCATGTCGACCTGCTGACGACGATTTACCAAAAAGTACAGAAAATATCAGAAAATAATAATAAAAGTTGCTTGTTACTGTTTCATACTTGACCTGCAGTAACTGTTAATTCTGATGGAAATAAACCAATGACAGCTGCATGTGAGCTGAGCTGCAAAGCACCAATCCACCTGCTTGTTCTGCTTTAATAAATCGATATGCAAGTTTTAATGAACACAGGTCACTGAGTGCAATTATTTATATTTAAATTATATTTATATAAATATTTATAAGTATATCTTATTTCTACTTCTCAGTCATTTTAAGCCAAATGTTTAATAAATAAATACAATTGCAAAACAGTTAAAATAATGTTCACCATAGATTTAAAAATGCCTACTACTACAAGGCCATCTTCCTGTGTCACATGACATCTTTAAAGTGATGTCACAACCTCATTTGCATATGGAATGTTGACCTTAACTGTTACATTAGAGTAATATGGCAGATTTTAGGCCTTTGATCCTTTGATCCTTTGATCTTTTCCTTTGATGTCCAGCCTTTAAATAGAGGAGAGGAACAGTAGGATTCAGTCTGTCTGCAGCATTCAGCGAGTTCAGCATCAACTCAGGAGCATTTAGAAAGTCAATCAAGATAACAGCATGTCTCAATACTCAAGAGAGAGAGATAACATGGAGTTTGACTTTGATGCTCATCCCTATTACGTGGGTGAATGGGGCGATCTGCCTTCAATCCCCCTTGACCCTGAGGTTGACACCCATTACTGGGGGTTTTGGAAAGATGACTCGGTTGACACTGAGGCCGACCCCGTCGACAGCGATGATCAGTCTGAATCCCACGGAAGTGGATCTGATCACTGTGTGCAGGAGGAGAAACTCCATGTGGATGACATGTGCAGCAAGCACCAAGTCGCGGAGAGAATAATCCGAGGAGCTGCAGTCCAAGCTCCAAGACATGGAGGAAAAACATGGAGACTTGCAGGGAAAGTTTAAGGAAGCGATGGAAAGAAATGCACACATGCAGACAGACAAGAAAGAACAGGATGACAAATGCACAAAGCTGCAATCCAAGCTCCAAGACATGGAGGAAAAACATCAGAGCTTGCAAGAAAAGTTTGATGAAGCGATGGAAAGAAACAGAGACAGGGAGAAAGAGAAGGAAGAGCAGGATGCAGCATGCACAGAGCTGCAGTCCAAGCTCCAGGACATGCAGAGAGAAAATCAAGGCCTGCAGGAAAAGCTTAATGAAGTGGTGGCAAGAAACACCCACGTGCCTATGCATCAGGAACATCCGGGTGCAAAACGCTCCAAGCTGGAGTCAAAGCTCAAAGACGTGAGAGAAAAGAATAAAAGCCTGCAGGAAATGTTTGACAAAGAACTGGAAAAGAAGGTAATTATTCTGAAGGAGAAGAAGGAGCTGAAAATGAAGCACACAGAGGTCAAATCCCAACTGGAAGCCAGTGAAAAGAGGCACAGGGAGGTGCAGGCCAAACTAGAGGACCTGCAGAAACAAAATTGGAGCTTCCAAGGATTGCTCCAGAAAGCCCAGCAAAGTAGTGCAGCTGTGCTGAAAGAAAAGGAGGCTAAGCACAAAGAAGAGCTGCACAAGATGGAGGAAAAGCACCAAATGATGCAGAGCAAACTCCAAGAAATCGAGGGAACAAATGCTGGAGTGCTTAAGGTGAACGTAGAACTGGGCAAATCACAGAGAAAGCTGCAAGATGTTCTCCAAGATTCTAAAAAGAGGAACAAAGACCTCATGGAGAAAACCAAAGCACTGGAGCAATGCAAGGAAGACCTGGAGAAAATGTGTGCAGAGATGCAGGGCAGGATGGAGGCTACGGTGAGCAGCAGTTCAAAACTGGAAGAGCTGTACAACAACGCCCAGAACACAATAACTCAACTGCACGAGGAGAAGCAGGAACAAGAGGAGATGCACAAACAGCTGGAGTGCACGCTTCAACAAGTGCAGAGGCGTTGTCAGGAATTAGAAGACATGCATGGCCACACACAGCAATGCAATAAAGACCTGCAGGAAACACAGGAAGTGCAGGCAAAGAAATATAAAGATCTGGAAGAAAGGCATGCTGAAAAGCATGAAAAAATTGAAGAACTCGAGGTAAAGTGCACGAACCTTGAAGTGCTGAATGCAGAAAGCGTCCGTGATCTGCACACCGTCATCCTGCAGCACAGAGATCTGCACGAGCGCTGCCTCAAAAAGAAAAAGCGCTTCAGGTTCTTCCGGAAGACCTCTGCTGCTTCTTCAGCTCCAGCAAAGCTCACCTTGTCTGCCACCACCTGAAGGTCTCCTTGACTTTGACCTCTCCTCTGTGCCTCTCTTTCCTCCGGCCGTCCTCTCCCTCCCCTTCTTCTCTCTCCCTCCTTTCTTTTTGGATGTGATTTAATGGGATACTGTAAATTTGAAGAAAATAAAAAAAGGCAATCATGTGCCATCTGAATTTACTGCTGTCTGTGGATGTTCACTTATTCCTTTTTGCTTACAGTCTCTGTGCAAGATTAGCCTAAATGTTTACCACACAAATATGAAAGTTGCATAAAACTTGTGGTTACCTTTGGAGCACAAAGCCAATATAGCCAAACATCAGTGGGGTCAGGTGAATGATGATTCTAAGTTGCCCGTAGGTGTGAATGGTTCACATGGACCAGGGCTCTCTCAGCCCTGTCCCAGACCGGTGACCTGTCCAAGGTGCACCCCGCCTCTGGATGGACGACCTTTTTGCTCTAAATACAACTAATGATACGCAGTAAGCACACGGGAAACTACAAATAAGGAAATTCCTTAACTCTAAAAAAGTTGGGTGGCTGTGTCTCAGGTGGTAGAGCAGGTCATCTGCTAATCTTAAGGTTGGTGGTTTGATTCCTGGGTGCTTCAGTCTGCATGCCAAATTATCCTTGGGCAAGATACTGAAGCCCAAGTTGCTCTCTGATGCAGCCGTGGGAGTATGAATGTGTGTGGATGTAAGACAGGAAGCACTCAGCTGTAGAAGGAAGTGCTTGTATGAATGGGTGTGATCGGTTCAAATCATTCTTAAAACAACAAGGAACAAACACACACCAACTCTTCTGCTTTTACTTGCGCAAGGAAGAGACCTATTCTCTGAGCTCAGCTCTAATATCACCGTACGCTGAACAGAGAGGAAGTGGTCTCCTGTGGATCAGCTTCCTTGTCGCGTTTTTATTGCAGACTTTCACAATAAAATCATGTGGGTTACATAAAACTCAGTTTACAAAATGTAATAAACAGCATTCTTGGCTCTTTCCTTACCATATATGGTAAAAGCATATTGTGGAATGTGTATGTGTTACATGGTGTACGTGAAATACGTGAAAGCCCGTGTCTTGTATGTGTCTTATATATGTGAATGTGTGTATGTGTTTCCTGCAGGATTCAAAATAAAACAACAGTATGTTATATAAAACAACTTATAAGAAAACAGAAGATTTGATAACTCACTGTAAACAGAAGAAAGTTTACACAATAATCCTAACATTTCCCTCCTGTCTATCATATCTTCAATGGAACTTTATCTCCACACCACATCACTTGCTAGCTCAGTTTCAGTGTGGGTTTCATTTATTGCCATATATATATATATATATATATATATATATATATACAAGTATCAGGCATTTCAACAGAGTTTGCCACTAAGTTCTTAAGCTTAACTAAGAAAACAGTCGCTCTGGTTTCCCTGAGTGTTTTCTTGAACCTATTTTATTATTTTTCTATTTCAGTCAGTTTATCGAGAGCCTCCATTATGGCTCCCCTTGCATCATCTTCATTTGGAATGTAACTACAACATGTCTTACCGATGATTTTACACACATTTAGTCACGCACATATTCCAGTCCGATCCCTGGAAGATAGGCTGGGCAATCTTTGATCCGATTCCCCAGATCTGAAACTCAGCTGGAACTTCTGTATGGCTTGTGAGCCACTCTCCAGCCTGCCGCTTGATCCCATGATGTAAATGACCGGCCTGTAGCTGCATGAAGAGACATAATCCGACACATATGCAACACTACACAACCTCCCCTAATCTGGGGGAGAGACATGTAGGCTTTGTGACCACAGATGAAATACCAATCAGCTAACACTCTGATACTCATGAGCATTGACTCTCTTCTCCAGTGTCCATTTTTATTCTGTGGGTGAGGTCAGTCTTACATTCCTTCCTTCGCACAGTTAGGTTATTATAACAAGTGATATTCTGGAGGCAGTCCACAGGTGGACAGTAGGAGTAAGTGGAATTACAGAGAGTAACTGGTAATTTCCCCACCTTAGTGGTCCCATTAGCTGTAACACATGTTGGAAAAGCTCTCTGTCAAATGAGTCAACATTAACACCTCAGACAGGGGAGTGGCTAACTGAGGCCAGGTAAACAAATCTGTTGACATGGAACAATTTCTACTAATGGGAGAACTTATCCCTGTTATATTAAAGGTTGTAGTAGAGTTTACATTGCTCCATTTAGCTCTCCTGCCTGGGTGAGTAGCCAACCCATAAAGGCACTATGAGTGCTCCCAGCTTACGCTGTAAGGTCTCAGACCAGTATTATCCCTGCTACTGGCATATGTGCACACACATAACAGTTTGTTCTGTTATTAGCATGTGCTGTGACTTCATTAACTGCCACCACTCATTTGTCGCATAATCATGTGGGTACTGGGTGTAATTTAATGATGCCGTTCCTCCTAAGACTAGCAGTGCGCTTACGCTGAAAACCGTTCTGAAGCTGCAGAAGAGTGCCATTCTAGAGGAGTAAGGATCAGCTGTTTTCTTCACTGGGTTGAGGCGGGAAAACCACTATAAGGAATCCCCCCCTTTGTAACCAGTCTTCCACCTTTACTCCGAAGCAAATGGCTCCACCTCCTTGCAGTGACTCAGATGTATCCAGGTAGATCTTTCAGCGATCTTCACTGCTGTCTGTGTGGTCAGGAGAACTTGAAATGACCCGTTCCCACCTTGGATTCGACCAGCACCTCCGTTAGATGACCTTAATCAGCACCCAGTCTCCCGGTTGTATCAGTGACACCTGTGTAGAGAGAGAAAAAAAGATGCTTCTGGCAGCTTGTTAGCATCAATCACTTATTTGCTTTGCAATTTTCCTCATCCAATCACAGCTCTCTCCTGCCTTCTCTTCCTCAGTATATACAGGCAGCCTGAATGGTCTGCCGTATTATACTTCAGAGTGAGTCCTGTTTCTGATGGTGTTATGTGCATGTACACCTCCACCAGTTCTATGCAGTCCACATGAGGAACTGAAAAGGATAAGAAGGTGTTGGAAAGTGTCCTCTTCTTGGTCTCAGATTACCCTGTGGGTTATTGTTGCAACAGGTTAAACGTGTTCTACAAAAACTTCTTTTTGTAATTATCAAAGCCTTTAATATAAAAATGTTTATCTATCATCTGTACCATCCCTCCTGTTGAGACATGGCAAAGCCCATGGCTCAATAATGCTGCACACAGATGTACAGTAGAAAAAACATTTGGACTGTCTGTATGGACTGTTACAGCTTTGTCCTCATGAAATGAGCAAGCTTCTGTGAGGGTTTTAAGCTCTGATGCTTGGGCAGAAATATGAGATGGTAATTGTTCTGCCTTAATGATTTGTTTGTCAGTTACTACTGCATACTCTGTTTCTGTCTTCCCTTTCTCATTTTTCCCACTAGAGCCGTCTACAAACACATCACCACCTTCTATTAACGGCACCTCTGCTACAAATCCGTCCTTGGTTTACTATTTTGCTCTGTTATTGCTTCACAATCATGCGGTTCTCCATCTTCTGAAGCAGTGCAGCAGGGTTCAAGAAAGTGCAACACTCAGTTGTAATGTGGGACTGAGATAATAATAGAGCAATACAACTTAAATGTCTTGCTGGTGAAAGGGAAGTCATCTTACTCTGGAGCAATAGTACTGATACAGCATGTGGAACTTTTAACACCATTGGGTGGAGTAAAACTAGTTCACTAGAAGATCCTACTGCTATTGCTGCTGCACATATATATATATATATATATATATATATATATATATATATATATATTATATATATATATATATATATATATATATAAAAATAAAATAAATCTCTGGAAGCATAACCCCCGCGATAGGTGAGGGTCACTGTATGCAGAGATGAGGGGTGACCCAAGACTTTTGCACAGTGCTGCAGTTTTAGTTCAGGGTGCATTAGCTGTAGTCATTAAACATGTGGGAGCACTCCTGCATAGTGGGGCTTTAATACTGTAACACTGATAGGTTGGTAATCTATCATAAATTAGGGAATATCCACTGAGACTGTGTGTGTGTGTGCGTGCGTGTGTGCGTGTGAGAGAGAGAGTCCCTCTGATTGGCTGCTGTAGAAGTGAAGAGCTGCAGACTGACCTCTGTAACCTCTCCAGAAACCTCAGATCAGAAAACCCTCACAGCTGAGTCTGGACAGAGCGTCTCTCTGCCGTGTCGAGCTCCACGTGAAAACACTCCCCCATCACAGTTGTAGAGTGGAGCAGACCTGACCTGGACTCAGAGGAATACGTGCTCCTGTACAGAGACGAGCAGCTTAATCCGGAGCACCAGCATCCATCCTTTAAGGATCGCGTGGACCTGCAGGACAGACGGATGAGAGGAGGAAACATCGGTTTGTCTCTGAAGGATGTTACGACTGCTGACACTGGAACTTACGAGTGCCGCGTCATCCAGAAGACACGAACAGACCGTAGGAGGAGAGCTTGGCTGATCACCGACCCCGTCAGCATCATCAACCTGCATGTGGTTCCTCCAGGTGAGTGAGGAGGGTTCAGCTACTTCCCACACCTACCTAACACCTGACATCTCACCTGTTTTGTCACCTCCAGGTCAGCCAGGAGGTCACAGAAAGGATGGAGGGAAGGAGGACAGATCTGTGGGACTGAGAGTGGGTCTGCCAATTTGTGCTGTGGTGGTGGTGGGTGGTGTTCTTGTTGGTTTCTTGATCTACAATCAAAAAACCTCTACATCTACAATATAAAAGCAGCAGAATCAGGACTCAAACCTGAGTCCTGGTGAATGCAGATGTTGTTGAAATGTGGAAATTTGGCTTGAAGACCTTCTGTAGGGTTTTACTGTTGGCCCAGTGATGGAGCAGCTCACAGGCTGAGGCCACGTCAGTTTCACGAAGCCAGAAGTGAAGATGTTTGCAGCAGAGGGTGGAGTGCTAACTGATCATTTTCACAACCTTACCTACCAGAGATGTGAGCAGAAAAGGGTGGAGGAGGTCACCTGCTGCATCATAAATATAACTCCACCTTTGTTTTCATGATTTTATATTCATCACCACTTTAAATTCACAGCAAGAAACAATATGTCAGGAAAAACTGAAAAATGCTGATTTAACAAAAAAATAAAAAAATCAGAATCCATCACTGAAAATATGGAGATAAAATAATTTGTCAATAAAATTGAATTTATAAATAAAGTTAGCTTCATTTTTTAAAAAATATTTCTGGATTTCCAGCATGTGTTAATTTGTTTCTGGGTGACATTAAAGTTGACGTTCTTTTCCAGCAACGCTTCCTTCAGTGTCCTCGGATTTAAATCGTGAGGTTTTCCTGTTGTGTACCTGCCCGGGATCTGCTGAGACTGGCTGGGTGGAGCGGTGGGAGGAGGAGGCTACTCAGCACCACCACCAGATTCACGCTCTTCTTTCTCGTTCTCTCTTATCATCTTTTCCCAGGTCTGACTGTCCAGCCTGCAGATCTCATTAATCATATTTATTTAATATGTCCTTCAATGCACATATTAAACAAATATGTATGACCGCTTTTTTGCACTTGCAGTATTTCTAAAGTGAGAGACATCCTTTCTCAGAGTGATGCTGAAAAGCTAATTCATGCATTTATTACTTCTAGGTTGGATTATTGTAATTCATTGATTGATTAAAAATTTAAGACCCAGCAATCACACCTGAGACGACGAAGAAAAAAAAGAGGCACTTTAATTTAAGGTCACGTGGTCAATCTTGATACGGCAGCGTCAGGACGCTGGAAGGATGGATGAGTGATTGCCAGCAAAAGTCGTCTTTAATTCATAACTCAGTGCTTACTGCTATTTCACAGAAGTGCATCTTTGTTTTTCCTGTGTCCCTTTCGGGGTTCCGTGCATCAGGGATGCTGATGGAGAACTAAAGGAGACCTGCTGCTACCAGCACAGTTACGGCTGTCTTTAAGACTTTGTGGTGTCATCATGTTTCAGGTGTGCAGCCTGTATAACTTCCTACTTTACTGTGAAGCACACTGATGTAATCTACTGTCCTGCCAAGGGGAGCTCCTGGGTTTACTGTGGGTGCAACAAGCCACGTGACACTAAATCAGATGTGATAAGTTAAAACAATGTTTCAGTCTTCAGATGTGTTTCCTTCATCTGTTTCATGTTCATGAAATAAAATGTCCACACAACACTCTCCGATAGCTGCATCAGTCAGTCATGCGCTCAGTGCATCATCACGTCTCGGTGCAAAACACAATTCCACCAACAGATGTCAGTAAAACAACACAAGTAAAATTATATTCTCAGTATCGACAAAGAAAATGACATTAAATATTAACAAATAAACACCTGCTCTCTGCGACAGCTACACCTGCGCTTACAACTCCATAGGACCGCTGCTTCGTGACATGACAAATCACGTGACATATGACGTCCGAAGCAGCAATCACTTCGTAACCGAACACCTCTTCATCTCGTTACGAGCAAAAACGAAATTAAATCCAGAAACTAAGAGACCAACAACAGGAGTGAGAGCGAGTCATACCGCCAGGTTCATGCTTGTACAGTTTCAGCGTTGTTCCGGCCAACAGTAACCGCTGAGTTATGAATTAAAGATGATTTTGCTGCAGTCTCTCAACGTGATGACGGACGCTGTCGTATCCAAATTAATGTTGAAGCTCATGGCCTTAGAATTAAAAACTTTAGGACGAAAATGCCTTTTCCCTCTTCTTTTTCCCTCCCATGCTCCTTGCGGGTCTCTGTGAAAAAAGGTGAACAAACAAACTTCTATGCACCCCTAGTTACAGTACTAGGTAGACTGGGTTTAAACAGGTAAAAGGAGACGGTCACAGACCAGGTTTGGTCTGGTTAGGGTGCAGTATTGCCGGATGGCCTGTAGGAGACGGCATAAGCAGCACGAGAACTCCACCGGAAGTACAGAAGAAGAAGCGTTTCCGGGTGGCAGGTGGATGTTTTGCTGCGGGTCAGGTGTATCGGTTCGATCGTGCACACTTTGATGCACTCCTCTGAGCTCTGTTAGCCGGATATCAGTGTCAGTCCCCCCCCGCGTCCTGTCCTCCCTTCGACCCTCACATGACTTCTAGGCGGCCGGACAGCTTCGACGGGCTCGGGTACCGCGGTCGGGATGACCCGCTGTATGGAGCGGGCTACCCGGTCCGGAGCGCCGGAGCCCCCGCCGAGCCTCAACACCACCACTGGGTCACCACGCCGCCGGACATCCCCGGCAGCCGCAACTTGCACCCCGGAGAGCGGACACCCCTGTTCGACGACGCCACGGGAGAGCTCGGAGGTTCCGCAGGCGGGTGGGAAGCTCCACAGCCTGGCCTGCCCCCGCCGGTAGGTCGCTGAGGAGGTTAGGAGTAAGTAGAGCCGGCTAACGGCCACAGAGACGGTCCGTTGGATTGTGGTGACCCGTCAGTCAAACATGACAGCAGCCAGGCTGAATGGGACCTGATGCTAACCGGAAGCTAACGTTGAATTAAACGGATCATGCTAGCTGCTAGTTAACCGCGAGGCTAATCATCCCAGCTAACGAGGCTAATATTAGCCAGGAAGCTAACAGTAAACACAAGAGTGAGCTAAAGTCTCGGCTCGCCCTCATTTCTTCATGTTCTGTTGGGAGAGTGGGAAAAACATGAATGTAAATTCAGTTTGGCAGCATCAGAGTCCGTGCAGGTCCAGCGAGCTTCAAGGTCAGAGTTCGGTGTGACCTCCTTTACTCTGAGGCAGCTCTCTGACTTCTTCCAGCAGTCTTCTGGAACAGTTCTCCAGGCTTCCTGAAGGACAATCAGAGCTTTTCTTTGGAGGTTTCTGCCTTCAGATGATCCCACACTGCTTCAGTAATGCTGAGGTTGGAGCTCAGTCCGTGACTGATGGTGTTCTCCTGCGTGTTTGGCTCTTTGTCATGCTGAAAAAATGAAGCTGCTGCCAATCAGAAGCTTTCCTGTTGGTGGATCACACTCTGATGGTTCTTCTCTGTGTTCATAATTAATCATTTTGACTGAATCTCCAACACCAGCAGCTGAACTGCAGCCCAAACCATGACGGAGCCTCCACCATGTTTCACAGGTGTTTGTAGACCCTGTTGGACCTCTGCTGACCTCCTCTCTACAGACTGATGATGATTTGAACCAAAAATATCAAATGTGGATCATCAGACCTGCTCACACTGATGTTCAGCTCTTGTGTGATGTGGCAGACCTCAGCCTTTCCTCCCTGTTTCCTCCCTGTCAGCCGCCCTTCCACTGAGACCGTTTCTGATGAGGCTTCAGTGAACAGCAGATGATCAGCTGAAGGTCCAGATCATCTCTCCGGTCCAAAGACGCAACATAAAACTGGTTCTTCGCTGAGTTGTCTGTTCTGTGTAGACACAACACTCGTTCATCCCATGAGTGTGGGGCCTTTTATGTGGTTGAATGATCCGTAGGTCAGAGTTCAGTGGCTCAACGAATAAAGAAACATTCCTCTGAACATGGTCAGGAACGCAGCCCGGATGGAAAATGAAGAAGCAGGAATGTCCAAATAAAATCTTTGACCTCCAGAAAGCTGGAGTGTTGCTGAAGAGCACTTAAAAAATTATAATGAAGTCTTTTCCACACGCCTGTAAATGCATAAAAACTCTGTAAGCTAAACATACAATTAAAATGTATCCAGTTATTCATTAATAATGATAAACTGTTACTCTGGCACACTTTAATGCTATCTTATATTAACAGTTTTAACTACATTATTCAGAATTTTAATCCTGTTCATGTTCCTTTGGTAATATTTTTATTATATTTGTATTTTTTCAAATTTATGATTATGTTATTTTAGGTTGAGATAATCAAACTTACAATTCAACTTTTTAAAAGCTTTAAAACCTGATTTTGAAGCAGTTGTGGGATGAGTAAAGTTTATTTTGGTTTGAGTTCATTTTATATTAGGACAGATCAAAATGAAAACAGCGACATTTAAAGGTGAAATATTACCGTGTTTGTTTTTGTCGTTGCAGAGCAGCTGAACCGATTCGCTGGCTTCGGGGTCGGATTCGTCAGGTGAGGGAATCTTTTCTGATTAAAGCTGAGCGGGCGGCTCAGCCTGAGTCACTGTGTGAACAGCTCGTGTTTGATAGCCGGCATGTACCGACTCAGTGACACAAACTGGCCCGCTGCCTGGTTTAATGCAGTCTGAGCTCTCTGATTGGCTGACAGGGTAATACAGGTGTTGGTGTAACACCTGTGTGGGTAAAATCTTAATGATACCCGGCCGTGTTTCATATCTTGGCACATGACGTCGTTGCGCTTTGTCTTTAAAGCAAACAGCTGTGGTTGTGTGTGACCTCTCCTCAGATCTTCACCAGGCTCAGGTGAGGCTCAGGTGTGGCTCAGGTGTTCAGTTTCTCTCACCCCGTTGAGCTCAAACTTTAGCTTTGATCGTCAGAAACGTTTGTTCTCCTTCACGCTAAATTTCAGCGACTCACCGTGATAAAATCACCACATGATAACAGTGGCAGAGATTTCGATGTGTTCACGGGGAGAATGAACAGAAGGAGAAGGAGGAGGAGTCTGACTCTGTGCTCGCCATCAGAGCGAGAGACGCCGCCGTCCTCTCTGACACTTTGACCCTGATTAAAAGAAAAGAGGCTGAAATATTGAGTCTGTCAAACCGAGGAGGACGAAGCTGTCAGGAGAGCTCAGAGGGTTTCTATAGCAACTGTGTGTGTGTGTGTGTGTGTGTGTGTGTGTGTGTGTGTGTGTGTGTGCGCGCGTGTGTGTGTGTGTGTGTGTGTGCGTTCAGTCTGTTCACAGAGAACGTCCTCTCTCACCCCTGCATCGTGTTCCGCAGACAGTGCCAGGTATGAGCTCGCCTTCTTATCAATAAATGATCAATAACCGCTCATTAGGTTAGATTAAAATAATTTATTAAAATTACTGTGCGTGTGTCTGTGTGTGTTTTTTTTTTTGAGCCATTAAAGTTTTTCTCCCTCCCCCCCATTCTGCTGCTGCGCTCTGATTGGCTGTTTGCTTCAGGTGAACTACCACGCCCGCTGTTACCACCTGACTCCATTCAGCGCCGTCGCCGTCATGTGCAGCATCTCCAAGGCTCAGGTAACCGCACACACCCAAACGCACAATAAAATATATGTTAAAACATTTTTTTATCAATACCACTCAATTCTGAATAACACAGGTCCCAAAAATTATTAGAAAACATAAAATATGAAACTTACACAAAATAAAGTATTTATTACTTTTAACTTAGTTTAAAATATTAAATTATTTATAAATTTCATTGATTATGAAAAGTAATTTAAAATGTTTATTTCATAAATATTAAGATGTCAGATATTTGAAGGAAAAAAATTAATCTAATATTTAAACAGAATTTATTAAAATATAATTATAATAAATAAAATTGAGTAGATGTAGTTGGACATAATGAAATATTTTTACTTGTGTATTTTTAATAAATTAAATTAAATGGACAAATAAAAATAGAAAATACAACATGAAAAAGATAATAGAATATAATAGAATAATATAATATGTAAAATAGTAAATACAGGTTAAAACTTGTAATAACATGTAAACAAATTTATTAAAAAGCGCGCTGATTGTTACTGACTGTGCTGTTATTGGTGATCAATACGCTGTGCCGATCAGGGTGTGAAGGCTCTGTGGAAGGGGATGGGCAGCACCTTCATCGTGCATGGCGTTACGCTGGGAGCCGAGGGCATCATCAGCGAGTTCACGCCGCTGCCACGGTAACCACCTGCACACAGTACCACAGGAATACAATGCTGTATGACATCACTCTGACATCACTGAATACGTGTGTGTGTGTGTGTGTGTGTGTGCAGGGAGCTTCCTCACAGGTGCAGCTGGAAACAGCTGGCTGGACATTTGCTGCTTAAAGGGTCAGTTTTCTTCTTCCTGTTGTTTTTGATTCTTCTTCGTCACCTTCTCCTCCTCCTCTTCCCCTAAACAGCCACTGAGATACAAACTGACTCCGCCTCCTCTTCCTCTCCTGCAGGTTAACAGCAGTCGTTGCTCTTCCATTTTACTGCGCCAGCCTCATCGAGACTGTGCAGGTGATTGATTATTGATTAGTGTCTTTCTGCTGGCAGCAGGTCATTTAGCAGCAGCTTGTCGACTTTTGTCTTATATTGTCGAGGTCAGTGAGCATCACGTGGCGAGGTTTACCACCGCTGCTCAGGACCAGAACCTCAGTCTGTCTCTGCTCATTACATCACACACAGCATCCAATCAGACAGCAGCGTTTGAAATGAGCCGCTGTGGTGGACTGTACATGTTAGCGTTAGCTAGCATACTGATTATCTGCACATATAGCTAACGTTCCAGTGCAGTTGGTTCACACCTGGTTCATGGAGCATCGGGCTCTCCATCTCGTTAGCTCCTGCAACGTGAGCGATCGAGCCGCCATCCGCGAGGACATGATGTCACACAGACAGGAAGCTCAGGAGCCACTGTTAAATGACCTGCTGTTCAGTCATTTGGGGCATTGATTATCTGAATGTCTGTGGTTATTGATCATGTGATCGGACCCGTGTGCCTCTCCGTCCTCAGAGTGAGATTGTGCGGGACGAGTCATCCTCTGGCCTGCTGGACTGCGTCCGTGAGGGTATCGCCCGCCTGCTGGGTGTCGGCGCTCCTCACAGTCGTCGTCTGCTTCCCCTCAGGTGTCTGCTGCTTCCCGCTGCACTGCACGCCATCCTGCGTTACGCTGTGGCCACCTCCATCCAGCGGGTGGTGCTCTGGCTGCACCAGCGGAGCAGGAAACAGCGGGCGGAGCCCTCCAATCCACTGGATGCCTACTTTCCTGAGTTGGCGGCATCTTGGGTGGGGTCTCTGGTGGCCGACGTGGTGTTGTTTCCTCTGGAGACGGTGCTGCATCGCTTAGCCCTGCAGGGCACACGCACCATTATAGATGCCACCGATGGAGCAGTCACCACGGGAAACGGCGGCAGCCCGCTGGTGTTGCCTGTCAACACGCAGTACGACGGCTTCTCTGACTGCCTGCACGCCATCAGACGCAAGGAGGGCGGGGCCGGCTTCTACCGAGGCTTCGGGGTGCTGGTGGCGCAGTACGCGCTGCACGGAGCGCTGCTGGCTGCTGCCAGGACGCTGCTGAGGGTGCTGCTGCTGGACGCCAAGGCCAGTTAGAGCGCTACCACAGAGACTGTTGTCATGACAACGGGACATTTCTCAGCTTGTAAATGAGGTAAAAATCCGCTCGTGTGACATCATCGCCCGAGTCTGCGCATTACACCTTGTTACTTAGCAACCATTAAGATCCACCAGATTGTGTTGTATCACCTCCTCCCCAATGATGTCACTTCCTGCTTTTTGGACATATCCTGGTAGCAGTCGTGTGCCACCATGGAAACGGAGCATCACTTCCTGTGTTTGTGTTCAGCTGTGACAGCTGATTGGTCGCCCAGTGATGACATACAAACAAACATGTAAACAATGTTTTTGTATAAAGTTGTAAAGAAAAAGTTCAGTGTAGCTTTAGATTAAATTATTTCTGATCGATTGAATCAATATCAGATGAGACGAGTGAGCCTGAAGCTGGTGTAACGTCTGTAAATGTTTCAGTGTGGAATAAAATGTCAGTGCACACGTTTGTCCTCATAACAGTTTTTAATTGTTTTGAATAATTTTAAAACTTTTTAAGATTTACAAAGAAAAACTCAAACATTTCTGAGGGTTTTTTAGTCGAACCCTCACAGAGCTGTGAGAGTAAAAACTCCTCCTGCTTCATTAGAAGCACACCTTCAGTGTGGAGCACTTCTGAACAGTTTTCTTATTCAGTTCATTTTTTTTATATAATACCAAATCACAACAAATATTTACAGAGTACCTCAGTCATGAGCAGTGGGTAAGCACTGGACCTCCTACAAACAGACACCAGTATAACCATGTGAAGTGCTCCATCCATCCACCCGTCCATCCTCTTCAGCTTATCTGGGGCCGGGTCATGGTGGCAGCAGCCTGAGCAGAGTAGCTCAGACCTTCCCAGCCTCATCCAGGAAGACCCCAAGGCGTTCCCAGGCCAGCAGAGAGATATAATCTGTCCAGCGTGTCCTGGGTCTGCTCTCCTCCCGGTGGGACATGCCCAGGAGGCATCCTAGTCAGAAGCTCAAGCCACCTCAGCTTGCTCCTTTCGATGTGGAGGAGCAGCGGCTCTACTCTGAGCCCTCTGAATGGCCGCACTCCTCACCCTCTCTCTAAGGGAGAGGCCAGCCACCCTTCGGAGGAAGCTCATTTCTGCTGCTTGTATCTGCTTGTAGGGGTGTAACGCTCCTCTGTGAAACACCACCTTGTCATGGTGGAGGGGTTTGTTTGTCCCAGTGATCCCAGGAGCTGTGTTGTCGGGGGGCTTGTCCCCCTGCAGCTACATGCTGCAGCCCTGAATTACAGGAAACTTGACTTCATAAGTTAATGCACCACATTAGGTAATATTGACACTGATCAGAATGATAACGAGTGTATTCAATGCTTGCTAAATTGGATGAATGAAAATGGTTTTATAGGTAAAGGTGTTATAGGTGCATAAACAATAAAAATTGGTATTGATACGTGGTTGCTAGGCAATGTGATGTCATCATAATATTTGATTAAGGAAGAGCCATCAGGTGGCTGAGATGTGCTGCACGGCAGGTTTGATGCTCCTGACTGTAGGAAGAGTTTGTGGGCAAACACATTAATCAGTAATTAATTTATTAACAGGGATTTTTTCGTATTGACATTTTTCTTCATTCTTACTTTTTATGGTTCACTTGCGGGTGGGGGTTGGGGGGTGGGGTTATTTTAGTGGTCTGGGAGCAGACGGTCTCCATGAGGATGGTTTTTTTGGGGTTGCAGCTGCAGAGAGGCATGTAACGCTGCAGCTCTGCTTTCTGGATTCAGGATGAATTCGGACAGATTTCTAGAGATGAGAGCTGCACCCGTCAGAGTGGGATGGATGCCGTCTCTCCCAATAAGCCCAGGTTTTACCCAGAATGTTTTCCAATTATCTATGAAGCCCACGTTGTTTTCTGGACACCATTCAGACAGCCAGCGGTTGAAGGATAACATGCTCCTATTTACTTCAGCATTGGTTCGGTTAGGGAGGGGCCAAGAGAAAACAATCGTTTTTGCAAAGTTACACACCGACTCGATGTTAGATTTAGTGGCTTCCAGCTGATGCATCTAGATGTCTGTACTGCCCACGTGAATTACAGTCTTATTAAATGTGCCTTTTTCCTGAGCCAACACTTTCAAATGGTCTTCTGTGTCGCCTGCTGTGGCCCCTGGAAGGCGTCTGAGTACGGTCGCAGGAATCTGTTTTTTTCTTAGTGAGTAGATGACAAATAGTCTTTAAATCCACATAAAACTTCTTTTCTCCAGTCAGTGTGTCCTCAAGTTCTTCAATCGTGTCTTCATCTGCCACCTGATGAAGGAGAGGTCCACAGTAAAGTCTGACCAGATGAAAACCTCAGTTAAAGTTCATGCAGTGTGTTGAACTTCTGTGGTCTCATCATTGTTGTGGTGTTTACCGAGCACACTGAGGTTCTGGGAGAGGGGAACACAGCAGCTGGTTCAGGTGGAGGCTCTGCCTCATGCAGCACTGCCACTGGTTGAAAGCATGAGCCACAGGGGGCTGCAGCTTCCTCCTCATACCTTCATCCTTTAAAGCTTTCATCCTCCTCTCAAACTCGTCCTCTACAGACAAAATGAGAGAGAGATTCAGAGGCACAGAACGAGAGCGCAGCAACGGTTTCTCTTCTTGTTGAAACAGCTCTGAATCCAGACATGCTGGAGCCTGCAGGCCTCCAGGTTTCATTCAGCTCTTACTCTATAAAGACCATCACACCAGTCTGAGAACCAAACTAACTCTAACTCTGCTCATGTTATCTAACTGTACACTTTCAGTTTTTGATGTAATATTGACAAACATTGTAAAAATATTGTATTGTTTTTTCTGCATGTTTAATGTTTTTATTCAGAATGACATTTAAATGTTCCTAATATTTTGTCCACTACAATGACAAACACAGTGAGAACAAAATGTGCTGAATCATAAAGAGAATGATCTTTCTGATCTCCATGAATCACCACCTTATCATGGCGGAGGGGTTTGTGTATTCCAGTGATCCGAGAAGCTACGTTGTCTGGGGGCTTTGCCCCCTGGTAGGGTCTCCCATGGGCCCCCCCTCTTGTTGGCTCAACACCCTCAGGAGGCGTCGGGTGCAATGTATGTCGGGCGGTTGCCAAAGGTGGAGGCCCTGGTGGACTGATCCCCAACTATCAAGACTGTTCTACTAGGACATGGAATATCACATGATGGGGAAGGAGCCTGAGCTAGTGTGTGTGAGGTTGAGTGATATCGGCTAGATATATTCGGACTCACCTCACTGCATGGCCTGGGCTCTGGCCCTGCCTGATCTGAACCTGAATGGTGTTTTGTTATTGGACTTCTGTGCAAACCACAGTTTCTCCATAATGAACACCATGTTTGAACATAAGGATGTCTGGAAGTGCACGTGGCACCAGGACACCCTAGGTCGGAGGTCAATGATCGATTTTGTAATCGTATAATCAGGCCCCTCTTCTGTGCAACCAGCTCCCAGTTTGGATTCAAGAGACAGACACCCTCTCTATTTTTAAGATTAGGCTTAAAACTTTCTTTTATGATCAGGCTTATAGTTAGGGCTGGATCAGGTGACCCTGAAGTAGTACGACTGTAACACTGCAATAGGCCTAGGCTGCTGGGGGGTTCCCATGATGCACTCTGTTTATACCCCACTCTGTATTTAATTATTAGTTATTATTAATCTCTGCCTCCTTCCACCTCAGCCCCCACCGGTCACAGCAGACGACTGCCCCTCCCTGAGCCTGGTTCTGCTGGGGGTTTCTTCCTGTTAAAGGGGAGTTTTTCCCTCCCGCTCTCGCCAAGTGCTTGCTCATAGGGGGTCGTTTTGACTGTTGGGTTTTCTCTGTATTATTGTAGGGTCTTTACCCACAATACAAAGCACCTTGAGGCGACTGTTTGTTGTGATTTGGCACTAATTGAATTGAATCGAATAGAATAGAATCAGATCTGCAGTTGTATGTTCTGGACACTCGGGTGAAGAGAGGAGCTGAGCTGTCAACTGATCACAACCTGGTGTTTGATCAGGTGGCAGAGGAGGATGCTGGGAATCAACTTCCACCTCTGGCAGAACTTTGACAGCATTCTGAGGGAGGCTGAGGACATTGAGTCCGAATGGACCATGTTCTGCACCTTCATTATTGAGGCTGATGCTCAGAGCTGGGCGTGGTGGTTGGTGCCTGTCGCGGTGGCAATCCCCGAATCAGATGGTGGTCACCGGACGTGAAGGGAGCCATCAAGCTGCCTACAGAGTCCTATTTGGCTTGGTTAGGGGTGATAGGGTGAAAAGTGCAGCCATTCGGGATGGGCTCAAAGTAGAGCCACTGCTCCTCCACGCGCTCTGGGTTAAACACAAACCCCAGCAGGAGGGTGTGGAGGCAGTCAGCAGTTTCACATTTTGGGTGGTGCTGTAGCCTCTTGAACCAGAAAATGGTCACACAGACTGGCAGCTTCAGGTTATCTGGGATGTTTTTTACGGCTGAAGTCTGAATCTTCAGAGCTTCTTCAAATACCCTTAGACGCAAATCGTCAGGAGCTTGCACAGAGAGGTACCACACAGACAAAGCACTCACAAAAACACCATCTGTGACCTGTCAGGGTGATTGAACATACTGTCGTGTAAAAAACTACGTCCACCCTTGTTGCTTACATAGGAATCAAGAGGGTGAGTAGCAGCCAGGTGCTGCTAATCACATACATGTTATGGAGGTGATAGCACCCCCATAAAAGCAGAAGTTCTGTCAATTTGCTTGTCTGGAGCATTCAGGTGTGTTGACCCAATGCCAGAATACTAGAATGGACCTCCCAGCAAATTCACCCCGAGGTCAGACAATCAGAGACTGTAAAAACCCAAGAGCTTCATGTTGAGTACATCTAGAGCCAGATGTGAGGCCATATGTCCTACAGCTAAAGCTTGGCCCAAACCAGGTCATACAGCAGGACAATGATGCTGATCACAACAACAAATCTCTCTCTCTATATATCTAATCTAAATATATATATATATCTATATAAAATAGAACTACAATGCTTTGGTCTGAATTCCTCGTTATTGCAGCTCCACAGACCCCTCTTTTACACCTTTTCTGAGGCGCCCCCCTCCAGGTCACAAAGCGTTCCACTCCACCCAGTTTGGCCATTTTTGTAGTGTGATAGCAGTGATATGATTCTTTACCAGCACAGAAACAGGCACTTCGAAGAGGCTCTGATGCCAGGGGGCGATGTAAGGAATCGTGTGGGTTAATACACCCAACAACATTTGGACTTGTCTACTTGCAACTTTGACATAACTGAACTTGGACTACAAAATCTCTACGTAAAAAAATGGCGGATTCACGAAATCAGTAAGCTGTAAGTCCATGACCTTGTTTAGCAGTTCCACAGCAAATACTGTGACGTAAGAGGAAAGAAAAGGTAACAGGGAACAGAGAAAACTGAACAGACTGAAAATTATGACCCAAAAAGAATATAAAGATATCTACGCAGCACCGGGACAGAATGCATTTAAATTTGCTGCACTGCTACACACTCAAAGTACACAACAAAATGTGTTTAAGGGCTAAAAAAGTGGATTTTGCATGATATGTCTCCTTTAAATTATGTCAAATGTCAAAGGTTCACTGACTGAAATTCTTGTCTGATTCTTTACTTATTGTCCACTGAACATCATCTAATTCAGCATCAGTGGGTCGACCCAGAATCGGCTCCAGATTATAGACTCTATAAAGGATCAGCAAACCCTGTCCGAGTCCACCACAGGATGGACCTCTGGTGATTCGAGGATTACCACCACGACAGGCACCAACCACCTTTCAGATGCAGCTCTGAGCAGCAGCCTCAGCAAAGGAGATGCGGAACATGGTCCATTCAGACTCAGTGTCCTCAGCCTCCCTTGTAATGCTGTCCAAGTTCTGCTGGAGGTGGGAGTTGAAGATCTGGTGGACTGGGGTCACTACCAGGAGTTCCCAGCTCACCTGCACCACACGCTTAGGTGCACCAGGTCTGTCCAGCATCCTCCACCTCCACCTGATCCAGCTCACATGCACCACACGTGTCCAGGCTGCAGATCTGATGATACGGTTATGACCTGCGACCTAGGGTGTCCTGGTGCCATGGTTACATCAGACACAGCAAACAAAAAGTAATAATTCTTTATAAGTAACATTTTTTTTTCTGAAGACTTTTGAGACACATGATTTTAATACAATAACATAAGTTTTATTATTTGCCACAGAAATGTGAAGTCAGTTTCTCCAGCTCTGGAAGTGTGATGGCCGCCCTCCTGTCCTTTTGGGGCTCTTGCTCCCACAATGCATTGCAGTAGTTAAGAAACAGGGAAAAAAGGAAAATTCCTTCACATTTATACAAACACTGTGCTGTATTTTTTACAGTGTGGGGGCCCTGGTGGGGGTGGAGCGTCTTAACGAGGAAGTCTGAGCTGCAGACATTTTGAAGCGTGGATCCTCGGAGCTCAGCTCGCAGCGTCTGCAGACCACCAGGTGAGGATAAGCTCAGTGTTTGCAGCAGGTAGGAGACCGAGGCTGGAAGGACCCGGAGCACTGAAGGAGAAAGGAGGACTCTGAGCCTCAGATACACTCTGGAAAGTGAAAGTGAAAGTTTCAGTTATTTTTCACAGGTATTTCAGAGAGTTTCAGATCAGGTTCATCAATCTTTGCCTGTTCCTTCTGTTTGAGGTGGAATGCTGTTTGTTTAAGTGCTGGTTCTCGTGCATGCTTACATCCACGTGCGCACACAGTTATTTGTGTCTGCAGCTGTTTCTCACACACACACACACACACACACACACACACACACACACACACACACACACACACAGCGACAGGTTTACATTATTCAGCTGTTTCTGAACAAACTGATCAAATGTTAGACTGAGTTTAAGATCTCTGATCATCTTCATGTGTCCTGATATGCTCCTCCTCCTCCTCCTCCCTCATGTGTCCTCGCTCTTTCGTTCGTTCCCGTGGGATCGCTCCCTCTCTCCTTTTTGCAGAGCTGTTACAGATAAAGCCAGTATTATTTCCTGTAAGGTTCAGACATGACTCTGAAACATTAACAGTTAAATTCTGATCCGAGAGAAGAAAAACAAACTCCATGAGGCTGACGTGTGGCGCTGCACAGCTGGATGTTCATAATAAACTGCCTTCTATAATTTGACTCCAGCCCTCTGAGCTCACTGTAAAATATCTTCACTGCCCTCTTGCTTTGTGTATTGTGTCTCTGCTGTGGTGCTCTGACAGGAAAACTCCTACAAATGCATATTTAATGAGATCAGCTGCAGAAGTAACCGTGTCCACGGGCCAGAGGAACTGTGCAGCCCAGCACAGCCCTGCTTTAATGAAGAGGCTCAGCATCAGTCGGGCCTGGCCTTACCATAGTGTGTTTGTAGGCGCTTCACTTTCACAGAGAATATTTGAATCTACTGCAGTTTGTGGCACGTTAATGCAGAAAAAGGCAGGTTCGGTTGTGGGATTCGTTCTTTTATGTGGTCCCAGTGCTGAATCTTTGCTCTTCATTCTGTGCTCAGGGTGCATATTTATAGCTGAGTCCTTTTCTGCACCTCGGTAATAATCACAGCATGTTACTGAACTGTGCTTCAGGCTTTTAGTCGCAGATCAATAATTATTAAAACATCTGCACGTCTCTGGGCGCACAGCGATTTTCATATATTTGTATTTAACTTTGATCTTTTGGAGCCACACAGATTACAGATGTTATAGAAATGTGTGTTAAACTGAGCTGTGACGTGTCAGTGTGTCACACTTTGATACGTGCCTGCAGCAGTGACCGTAGCTCCATTCATGCAGACGGCTCAGGATCAGGTGAGCTGCTCCTGCAGGTTTCAGGTTTATTCTGTAAACACTCACCTGAGTCTGAGTCCTCAGGTGCTCACATGGTCTCAGCATCTTTGCTGTGTGTGATGTTTCCAGCACACCGGAGGCCTGGACTACAAATCCACATTAATGGCTTAGCGAGCCGTGCGAGCTTAATGTCAGAGTTTTCTGGCATGAATATGGGTCTCTTTCTGCCTGGATAAATCACCATGGTAACTTGTGCTGTAGCAGGTCAACCCTAAACCTAACCCAGTATCACAGCAATACAATATTCATTTAAATAGCGCCCCCTGCTGATGCTGCAATTTACTGCAACTTCTGCATCCGTGGACTCGAGGCAAAGCGTGACACGGAGATGGAGGAGACGGCTCTGTGGCACGCTTTGCTGTGACACTGGACGAACACCTGTGTAAGGTGCTGAGCTGCTCCACTGAATGAAGCACCGCAGGAATGTGCATGCATTAATTTAGTGATCCAGAAAATGTATAAAAGCTTTTAAACTCTTCTGATCTGTTGCAGAGTCTCTTTCACTCTGCAGGAACTGCAGCTAGGACCACAGGACACACACCGAGAGCACCTGTTCACTCACACTGCTGTAAATTAAAGACTGAAGCACAGCTCAGTCCTGTCCTGTTGAGGTGACTCTTCAGTCTTGTGGCTGTTTGGAGAAGTGAAAATTTCAGGCGTGCTTTCACAGGAGTGGATCATTGCTGACAGGTTTTTCCACGCCTCCAGTGTTGTGTGCTGTGAGTGTGCGGCTGCACAGAGAATGTCAGCTGTTGTTATCACTCTCCCATCGCTTTGCCACTAATGTGTCTTTCCACACTCATCATTGTGATCTCTATAAACTGGTGGGCTGGCCCTCCCTTCACTCCATCACTGGCTTCACTTTGTCTATAAGACAATCGTGGGTGAGACACCACCCTATCTGTCATCTCTTCTTCATGTAACTCCTTCTGCTTTGCAGCAGCAAACGACTGGAACACTTTAAGAAGCACCCTCAAACTTGCCAAATCACAACAACAAACAGACGTCACCTGAAACCCCCTGATGGCAATGACCCACACCTTTTTTTCATAATAGTGGGTCAACTACCACCTCTAAAAGTTACAACCCCCACCAGGGTTTAAATACCTGGGACTCTCCACTTTTTGGTTTTAGACCTGAAGGAGCCTCCTTCATGAGAGGTGAAACATCTGCGTGAACCTTAAAGAAGCCCAGTCGCCTCTTCGAGCCTTTGAGACTCTGCAGGCTGTTGTGACTGATTTCACTGCCCAAACAGGATGAAGTCCCAGAGGGACCCTGACAATGATCCCGCCTCCATCTCATCAGTCTGCTGATGAAAGCGGAGTCAGAGCACCCACAGCGTGCATGTAAAGCAGAAATACAGCAAAGCAGCATTAGCCATCACTTTGGGATGAACTAGGAGACAAACGCACACAGTGATGTTCATTCATTCATCCTGCTCTGCCTCATTCCTTCGGACATCAGCGTGATTCCACTGATGACTCATTAAAACACTGTTCATTTGTCCTTCTTCTTCATTTAGATTTTATTTGTTGTAATTTGAACATTGGTCTCTTCAGATATACAGACATGAATCTCCAGCCTCTGTTTCAGTGTGAATGAGGCCTTTCAGCAGACAGCAGCTGCTACAGGATCCACAGTCCCTGACATCTTCACTGTGATGAAGGTCATCCTCTCAGAACAGCAAAGCCCCACCACACACTCACACACACACACACTCACACACACACACACACAGGCTGAGGTTATTTTGTTGTCTGGTTTTTCTGATGGTGTGTGTTCTTGTTTTCAGCCTCCCAAACTGGTGAAGGCCTGTCTGGGTAACCTGCAGTCTCCCTATAACAAACACACCTCTGTTTGTGTCCACAGAGCCTCCCTGCCCACGGTTTGATTTAAAATCCAAAGGAAAAGGTCAGAGGTCAAGCTGCTCATCAGCCTGTGCAGAGGAAAACTTCTCATCAGGTCCAGTTTGGAGGAAACAGTACAAAATGGCCTCAGCACCAAGAAGAAGATGGAGCAGACACCTGCCTCCTGAGCTGTCTGAATTAATGGACAAACTTGCTGAAGAAGCAGCTTCATTCATCCAGCAGTTTAACAGCAGTGAAGCGAGGATGAGACAGATTGTAGGAGAGTTTCTGAGGATTTCTGATCAAGTGAAAGACATGCAGAGGAAAACAGACATAGTGAGAAAAGTAGGAGCTGTTATTGGAGCAGCGGCAGCAGCGTTAGTCGTAGGAGCCTCAATCATCGCAGCACCGTTCACTGATGGAACAAGTCCAGCTGGTTCAGGTGGAATAGCTCATGTTGCTGTAGGTGGACCTGTTGCTGCTGCTCAACTTGGACCTGTTGCTGCTGTTGTACGTGGACCTGTTGCTGCTGCTGTAGGTGGAGCTGCTGCTGCTGTTCTTGGAGCTGCTGCTGTTGTTGGAGCCAATGTAACAAAAATGATGTCAGAGAGAGGAAGTACAAAGGAAGTAGAAAAACTGGGAAAAGAATTCTTGGCAATTGTTGAATCAATGAAGAAGGACCTGGAAGAAATAAAGACGACGTGTGAAAAGTTGGAGGTAAAAGCAGCTGAAGCTCAGGCTGAAAACACTCTGACTGAAGTGGAGGAGCTTCAGAGGATCCTCAGAAGAGTTTCTGAGCTGAAGAGAACGAGTGCAGCGGTTCTGACTGAATCTGCATCTGTGCTGAATGTGATCAGCCAGCTGATGATTCTCACTGTCGGCATCTTCAGAGTCACTGCGACCCCCAAAGATGATAAAAAGTTAGAAGAGAGCCTCCTCCAGTCAGCTGATCAGAGTCAGAAGGTCATTAACGAGTTTGATGAGATGAAGAAACAACTGAAAAAGCTGACAGATGAGGGAGGAAAATAGAAACAGGTAAAAATCTTACAATATAAAGGAATCATTACAGAGAAAACCCAACAGTTAAAAAGACCCCTATCAGCAAGCACTTGGCGACAGTGGGAAGGAAAAACCCCCTTTTAACAGGAAGAAACCTCCAGCAGAACCAGGCTCAGGGAGGGGCAGTCATCAGTTTGGAGCCCGATCCAGACAGAGCTAATTGAGTTCATCATTAGAAGTTCAGTGAATCTGGCCAAGTCTTGCTCATTCTGACTTCACTGATGGTTGCAGACTGGTCTCGAGGCCTGTTTGAGTTAAAGGTAAAGGAACTGCACTTCTTAGCACTTCCTTGGCAGTAACTGATCATCAACAGACTTAATCAGCTACCACCAGGCCCAGCAGTAGCTATTACTAGCTCAGCAGCAGTTACAGTAAGCCTTGTTTGTTAGCCTTCTACCTTTTGTCTTGTTTGCTGACTTTAATTAAAGCTATCAGTCTTGTCTACTGGATTCCAGCCATTGGTCTGTCGGCCATGTTGGCTGTTGTTGGACCTGCTTTCTAGCCTCTGGACCCTGGCTAAAGAGGTTACAGGTATTAGCTGTTCACAGGAACTTTTATATTTATTTGTAATGGGCTAATCCTTAGCTGGAAACTGGCATCATCATGGCATTCCCCAAGCTTAGCTGGTTGTTATTTTGCATTTTGTTTGTTTCACTGTTTTCCAGCTGGCCTTGGATTATTGTTCATCAGCATTTAATTTAGCCAAACCCTGAAACAGACTGTTTTGGTCTACCTGAAAGTGATCAGGTCTGTTTATGGATTACCTGTGCTGTGGGAGCCCAATTGACCTTTAATGTTCTTAACAGTTCTGTACTATATAATCACACTATGAATTATGTTTTTAGAGTATCCTTATTACCATACTTTTTATAACATGTTCTTTTTAAGGAACTTAACTGCTCGGAGATGTTTTATTTTTAGCCGTGCAATTATTCTATTACTTTTATTGATCTCAGGAAATGTCCATGTTCACCCTGGTCCATGTAGTAACTTGGGCACTGCAAATAATTCTTCACCATCGATGGACCTTTCTTATGATGACTTCTGCTCTCGTAATAGTATGGGTTTCATGCATATTAATGCAAGAAGGCTATTACCTAAAATGGACCAGCTCAGGGTGTGGGTTAAATACTGTAGACCTGAATTTTTTTTTGTCTCAGAAACCTGGCTGCACAAATCTACTGTCTATGCTGATTTGCATTTATCCGAGTACACTCTTATAGATAGGTTAACTAGGAGTGGAGGAATTGCCATCTTTCCAAAGGAGCATTTGCAATGCTCTGTTGTTCTGGAAAAACCTAAGATAAGATAAGATAAGATAAGATAAGATAATGTAAATGTGGAGTCTTCTTCACACACTAAGGTTAATTATGGAGTTCCACAGGGTTGTGTTCTAGGACCAATTTTATTTACATTATACACGCTTCCCTTAGGCAGTATTATTAGAAAGAATTGCATCAATTTTCATTGTTATGCAGATGATACTCAGCTTTATCTATCCATGAAGCCAGATGACACACATCAGTTAGTTAAACTGCAGGAATGTCTTAAAGACATAAAGGCATGGATGACCTCTAATTTCCTGCTTCTAAATTCAGATAAAACTGAAGTTCTTGTACTCTGCCCCACAAATCTTAGAAACATGGTGTCAAACCAGATACGTACTCTGGATGGCATTACTTTGGCCTCCAGTAACACTGTGAGAAATCTTGGAGTCATTTCTGACCAGGATATGTCCTTCAATGCACATATTAAACAGATATGTAGGACCGTTTTTTTACATTTGAGCAATATTTATAAAATTAGAAACATCCTTTCTCAGACTGATGCTGAAAAGCTCATCCATGCATTTATTACTTCTAGGCTGGACTACTGTAATTCATTATTATCAGGCTGTCCTAAAAGCTCCCTGAAAAGCCTTCAGCTGATCCAAAATGCTGCAGCTAGAGTACTGACAGGGACTAGAAAGAGAGAGCATATTTATCACATATTGGCTTCTCTTCATTGGCTCCCTGTTAAATCTAGAATAGAATTTAAAATCCTTTTCCTAACATACAAGGTCTTGAATAATCAGGCCCCATCTTATCTCAAAGACCTCATAGTACCGTATCACCCCAATAGAGCACTTCGTTCTCAGACTGCTGGCTTACTTGTGGTTCCTAGGATACTTCAGAGTAGAATGGGAGGCAGAGCCTTCAGCTTTCAGGCCCCTCTTCTGTGGAACCATCTCCCAGCTTGGATTCAGGAGACAGACACCCTCTCTATTTTCAAGATTAGGCTTAAAACTTTCCTTTATGATCAAGCTTATAGTTAGGGCTGGATCAGGTGACCCTGGACCACCCCTTAGTTATGCTGCTATAGGCCTAGGCTGCTGAGGGGGGGGGTCCCATAATGCACTGTTTCTTCTCATTCACCTTTTTTACTTGTTTATACTTCACTCTGTACTTAATCATTATTATTAATATCTGGCTCTCTTCCACAGCATGTCTTTTCATGTCATTCATCAAAGGTCTAGAATCTAGACCTTTGATGAATGTTTGTACCATGAGCCTAAATTAAATATACACAGTGTCAAAAAACATTTTTTTTCTTAAGGGGTTGTTACATACCTTCATGAGCTGATAACTGTGACTAAGCTACCACCTTGGAAGGGCTATCATGCCTAAATATCATCTACATACATGTAACGTTTCAAAAATTATGGTTAAGTTTTGCCACCCTGAGATGGACCAAAAAGTGAAATTTTGGCCTCTGGCCCATGGACTATAGATGGTAGGGTGTTGTTATATTTCATGTTACTGTCATGGTCCTGGGCCGGTGGCCCAGTGTTTTTTGTTCTATTAGGTCTCTGGCTATGTTTCCCTGTTTCTTTGCCTATTCCTGGTCCCTCTTGTTGTCCCGTGTCTGTTGCCTGTGTCACGCCTGTGTGTCCCCCTGCCTGGTCACTTCCTGTTTTATTTTGATAGTCGTGTGGTCCCTGTGTGTTGTGTTTAGTTTTACTTCCCCCTGTGACATTAGGTTAATTTGGTTCACCTGTTGTCCCCTGATGTGTTCACTTGCCCTAATCCCCTTGTGTGTATTTAAGCCCTTAGTTTTTCTTTGTTCGGGTCCTCGTCTTTTTCATCTATGTTGGTGACTGCTGTATGTTTTGTTTTCGAGCTTTCTTGTTTTTGAGTTTGTTTGTGTAGCTGGCCCCGACCAGCCTATTTATTGTGTTAAGGTTTATTTTCAATAAACCATGTTGACACTCATCCTCGTCCTGCGTCCTGCTCTGGGGTCCTCCCTGCCTTGCCAGCACCGGCCGTGACAGTTACATTATTTCCTAAATTTAAAAAGAGGAATTTTGGGGAAAATGCTGCATCTGTTGATATTATGGACCCAACAACCACCTCCAAAGGTTACAACCCCCACTAGGGTTTAAATACCTGGGACTATTTGGGTTTTAGAACTGAAATAGCCTCTTGGATGAGACCTGGCACATCTGCAGGATACCGGCCCTCGAGGCCTAGATTTGGGGATGCCTGGTATAGATACGACCTTCAAATTTGGCTATTTGTGGCTCAAAGGACTCCAGAGCTGTCTGGCAGAGATGGCGTGATGGAATTCTTTGGTTTGCTTTCGAAACCTGCTGCTAAAAACCAAACCCACAGCAAGCCAAGCCAAGCTTGTTTGAATGCCTGGTGAAAAAGGTGGGTCTTAAGAGAAGATTTAAAAATGGCCAGTGAAGAGGCCTTTTTTGGTGTGCATAGGTAGAGCGTTCCACAACCTGGGAGCTGCCACGGCAAGAGCTCTGTCCCTCTTAAGCCTCCGCTTAGTCCTCGGTATGACCAAAAGCAGTTGGTCAGCAGATCTGAGCGGACAGGAAGGGGAGTGTAGAAACAGCAACTCTGTGAGGTAGGGTGGTGCAAGGCCATTTAAGGACTTAAAAACAAACAGAAGAATTTTAAAATGAACTCTAAAATAATCAGGAAGCCAGTGCAGAGAAGATAAAACCGGAGTGATGTGTTCCTTCTTACGTGTTCCAGTCAAAAGCCGTGCAGCAGCATTTTGTACAAGTTGAAGACGAGACATTGGGGACTGATTTACGCCAAAATACAAAGAATTACAGTAATCCAGCCTTGTTGTAACAAAGGCGTGGCTCATTGTATTAAAGTGATCTTTCGGCAAGATATTTTTATCTTGGTGAGCTGTCTCAGATGAAAAAAGCTATATTTTACCATGGCATTAATCTGACCCTCCAACTTAAGGTTATCATCCATTTTGACACCCAGATTTGTGTCCGTGGACTTAGCATATTGAGATAAAGAACCTAGATCGAAAGGAGTGACCCTCCCCGTGATGCCTGGACCAAAAATGATGACCTCCATCTTTTTATCATTATAATTCAGAAAATTTGAAGCCATCCAAGCTTTAATATCATCAAGACATTTCATTAGTGTATGGATGGCATTCGCATCACTTTGTTTTAGGGGCATGTTGTTTTAGGGTGTCATCTGCATAGCAGTAGAAAGCAATTTTATGCTTCCTAAGGATGGAACCAAGGGGGAGCAAATACAGAGAGAGCAGTAGTGGTCCAAGTATTGAGCCTTGGGGCACCCCACACGACAGAGGTGCACAGGATGATCTAAAATTGTTTAGGCCAACAGAAAATGTTCTCTGGGTCAAATATGACCTGAACCACTCCAGAGCTGTGCCCTGAGTACCCACCCAACATTCTAGACGAGAAATTAAAATGTTATGGTCCACTGTGTCAAAAGGAGCTGTTAGATCTAAAAGAAGTAAAATCACATGGTCTCCTGCATCTGTAGTTAGGAAAATATCATTAAACACCCTTAGCAGGGCAGACTCGGTGCTATGGAGGGGCTTAAAACCAGACTGAAAAGTTTCAAGGATATCATTTTCATCTAAAAAGGCTTTCAGTTAGCTGTAAATGACTTTTTCCAAGATTTTTTATAGAAAAGGGAGCCTAGAAATAAACAGCGGAATCTAATCCGGGTTTTTTAATCAATGGCAACACTGTCACATGCTTATATGATTGAGGAACCACCCCAGAGGACAGGCTGCTGTTAATAAGAGCAAGAACAGCAGGGCCTAATACTGGAAAAACCTCTTTTTTAAAAGTCGAGGTGCAGGTTTATTCTGTGCTGACAAGGTAGATAAAAGTCCAATAAAACCTCCAGCAGCAGTAAAATGAAATAGTGGAAGTCGAGCCATTAAAGAAGTCTAAGACTTTATAAGTGCAGAAAGATCAGGTAAAGGCACCGATCAGGCAGCTTTTCCCACAGCGGTCCACAGAGACACCAGAAATACAAGGTCCCATTAAATATTATTATTTTACTGTCTCTATAGTTACAATATATCAACAATGTATTCAAATTTTCACCTTAACATCAAATTAATCTGAAGTTGTTGCTAAAAAGTGCCCTAAATCATAAAATTTGAATATAATTATTTTTGTTTATAAGCTATTAAAACATCATTATAAAGTATGTTATGTCATGATGGGGCAAAACTGAATCTGGATACATTTTAGTTCACTGTAGTTTCATTTTTACCCAGTTTAAAAATACCCAACCATCTGAAATCTGTTCTTTTATACTTTGGTCAACTTTTATTTTGAAGGCATCATCTGTTTCTGGTGTGTGTTGAGTTTCTTCAGCTTTTATTGTGATAGTCTGATAAAGGGACATGAAGCTCAGGTAAGGAAAAGTTTTCAGGACAATGAAAATAGGAAACACTGTATCTAAAAAATTTTATTATAGAACTTCAGCAGCAGCAACTCAATGATGCTTTGTGCACAGATCTGCAGCTGTACCAAATGTTGTACTTCAGGTACAGCTGGCCATGTCTTATTGATTTAAACACCTGCTGATGAAGAACTTTTCTCAGAGTGCAGAAAGAAATGAGTTCATAGAGAGAAAAGCTGCTAAATCTGATCCTCCGAATAATCTCTGTGGAGCTGAAAGAAGCAGAAAGCCTTGTTTATTTGATCTGAAGCTCTGATTCATGTTCCTCTTATAGACGGACTCTACTGTTTGGCTCCTTTGTTGATGAGCTCAGCATGAAGCTCTCTGGATGAGGAGGAAACTGAGCAGCTTCAGTATCACAAACTGCTTCAGTACTAAAACACATGAAACACTCAGGATGGTCATAAAAAAATGTTTATTGAACATCATGAAGAATTTAAAGCCTCTGAAAAAAGAAACAAGAAGCTTTTCTAGTGAAATGTTGAACAAATAGAAGAGAATAGAAATTTATCGTCATTATACATACAACAAAATTAAACATCATACAATGAATTATACAACATCATTCCATCATAGTATAATGAAATTTAATTCAGACAACCATCCAAGAGAAGGACAGACAAGACCAACATAAGGGAGAGTGGTGTCAGCAGCTGTATATTGTCTCTTTACTACAGTCTAAGCTGTTGTTAGTGATGTCACAAGTGTGCGCCACCGCCTCTCTGTAGAGAGCGTGGGAGAAACGTTTTGGCAGACGGACCCATGGATCGAGGGGGACCCCTATTTTTTCTATCTCCCCAACTTTTAGTAATGTTATGGGTTGTATGAACTCTGCTTATTTTCATGTATGATAATGCAGCAGCCGTTCAGCCGGGCTTTATAAGTTTGGTGAAGAGTGTGTTTATTAAAGGACAACACTGTGGAATCAGTGTGGTTGTGCATTTTTGACTGTCTGCTAAGTACGTCTGTGTAGCACTATGTGTTTCAAAGGACACTGAGAAAAACAAGAGGAAAATGGACTAGAGTGAAATATCTTACCCCCCCATTTAAAATGAATCAGCTAAGGACTTTGTTTTACAACATGTTGAAGATCACTCAGTACCTTCATGCAGTTGTGTTCACTGTGTAGTTCTGTTGTACTTGGGTGAAGTGTCTGTTCGACAGAAGGTGCTGTGGGCACGAGGAACCTGATGGGACTAGCAGAACAAGATGCTCTGTAGCCGATGTCAGTGTGAGCTATGCTGATTAACACACTGTGTGTCCTGTTCTGTGTTTCACAGGAAATAAACAGAAACAATTAAGTGTGTTACCCAGAGAATAGACCACTGTCATTCTTAAAGGTGTAACATCTGCCGCCTCCTCTTCACCATGGAACACAACCCAAACATTACAAACTGTAGCAGAAACAACTACACACCATGACACACACAGCCATAAGGTGGCACACAACAGAGGGAAAACTGAAGAATAAACACCCACAAGGTAATGAGGGAACAAGAGACAGGTGGAAGGGCAGCTGAAATTACAGGAACTCAGACAAGAGGAAGCAAAGCACACACAGATGGAACAGGAGACTGGCAAAATAAAACAGGAAGTGATTCCATCTAATACAAACATGACAATATAGAAGACTTGACAGAGGAGGCTGACACACAGAGGGAATCTAAACATGTAATTAAGACACAAGAACAAAAAGAATCATGAACTAAATATCAGTAACTATAACCAAAAACAAAACACAAAACTACAATAAACTGAGAAGCTAAACTGTGAGAAAAACTAAGAAACACAACCAGAGATATAACAAAAAACAGCTGTGGACCCTCATCATACATAAACCCAACAGCTGTGACATCAAAGAACGATGAAAGGAAAAATATAGATTCATTTATTAATTGTTCCCACTTTAACACTGCATTCAAATATTAACTGTTATCAGTCAGAATAACAAACAGCAGTTTTCTGCTTTGTTTCATTTTCCTCTTGTGAAGAGTCTGAGTCTGCTCTGAGTCTTGAGGTCTCGCTGATCTTTCAGTTTGATTTATATCCTTTGTAAGGTATAGATGGTGCTCACTTTAGATGAGCTCACACAACATATTTTAACTAGTAAGTGCTTTTTAGAATTTCTTAATACATTACTTTTAAATTATAAATATGATGTTAATGAACATGCTATATATGAACTTATTAAGCAAGACTAAACATTTATATCCATGTTATTAATCACATGATAAGGAGGAATAATGCATTATTGATGAAATACTTCCTGGGGTTAGGTTATTTGCCACAGGTGTGACTGTGAGTGTGAATGGCTGCTTGTGCCTAATATCCTATCACAGCTAGGCTCCAGCATATAAAAACCATAACTGGAACTGAAACACATGAAACACTCAGAGGCTGTTCCTAAAATCTGTTTATTGAACATCATGAAGCCTCTGAAAGCACACAGGTGAAACCAAAGAACGTCAGTGATGAGAGGTCAGAGTTCAGTTTAAATGTGGAGTAAAAGCAGTGACACAGATGGAGGAGCTCAGCAGAGAACACAGAGCAGCTCCGTGAGGCTGTGGACCCTCTTCATAATCAGCTGTAACAGCAGGTACAAATCAGCCTTCTTGATCCTTTTTCTACAGGACTTTACTCAAAGAAATTACAAAAAGAAAAAATATAGAGCACATCTGAAAGATGGTCACATTTATAGTATTTAATCCTGCCTGTCAAAGTTATGATGAAATATTCTGCTTGTCTGTCTGCTGATGATGTCATTCTTCAATTAAACAGTTTACCAAACTTGTACCACAGAGCTGCTCTGGTTCCTTCATCCACTCTGCCTCTCATCTTCTTCAGCTTCTGGACCTTCTCTCTGTCTCCTTCCTGCTTCATCTTCTCAATCAGGAAGTCCAGGTGGACAATAGTGGATGCTGAATCAGCTTTCAGGGCGATCTGCTCCAGTGTGAGGACATGTTGGTAGGACTCAGCCAGTAACTGCTTCTTCTCGTCTGTCAGTCGTTTCATCTCTTTGTTCAGATTTTCCAAAAGACTCGACTTGTTCTCACTTTCTGATTTATTCTTCTCAAACTTCTCTTTCAGATCATACAAAGTCTTCTCAACACTCCTTGTTTTGGTCACATAGATCCACTCTTCTTTCACATGATGATCTACAGGACACTTGTTGGTACAAACAGTGCAGCGGCGGTTTTTCATGACCTCACAGCTTCCAGGATTACTGGCCCATGTGCAATCTTTAGGATAGTGACAGGTTTCTTCACAGTGCGTACAGTTAACAGCTGCTTTATAACGTGCCCCGAAGAACCACCACCTCTTACCTTTGAAGTATTCTTTATCTTTGTAGACCTCATTAACCTTTATGGTGAACTTTGCATTCTTCTTCATCTCTTCTGCATTTTTCTTCAGAGCTTCTTGAATCTGTTTGACTTCTCCCTGTTTCAGTTCAGTGGTCTTAATTCTGTCTTTCAGATTTTCGATGCAGGCTTGCAGTCTGATGCGTGAATTCATAACTTCAACTGTTTTCTTTGTGTTCTGAGGTGCAGTTTCTTTCACAAAGGCACTGAATTGCTTCATTCCCCTCTCTGATATGTTCCATGCAAACTCCAAACTCATCTCATTTTCCTCTGTTCTCTGTTCTTTCTGTTGGTTATTAAACAGGAAGTGAGTGGGTTGATTCTTTGTATTTCTGCCACATTTAATATCTGCATCTTCAAGAGCTTTGAGAGCATTTTTAGGTGTCACTCCGTCTGAGTGTGTCAAGAGAGCTACAATGTTTTTCTCCACATCGTTTCCAAACAGAGACATCACTGAATTGAAGATGTACTTCAGCCGGTCACTCACTCGATTCTCACTCGCCTTCATCACCAGACCCACTGCATTAACCTCATGAACTCCATCATCTGATCGAAACAAGTCATATAATCTCTTTATGACGATGTCATCTTTATCAGTGCCTCTGGTGTCTCCATATCCAGGAGTATCGATGATGGTCAGAGAGTGGGGCAGAGCTCCATCTTCAAACCCAAAGATCTCGTATACGATCACATCTGATGTCTGACTTTCCGTCTGACTTCTCTTCTCATCCTCCACGATCTCAAACCAGACTTCATCCTCAAACTTCACTCCCATGCTGTAGTTGAACAGAGAGTTGATCAGAGATGATTTTCCTGTTCCTGTTTCACCCACAAGTAAGATGGTTTTATTGATCTTGTTTGGATTTCTTTCACCAACAGTCAGTCTGGTCAGATGATCAGTTTGCTTTTTTTCTGGTTTCAGCTGGTAGAGAGCAGGAGGTCCTGAAGAGATCCGAATACTTCTAGAGATGAAGTCCTTGTATTTATCTGAGATGTTCCTAAAAGGCAAGAGTAAAAATTTAGTACATCTTTATGTAATAGTAATGATGAGTCTTGTTTGAATGTGTTTGATTCGCTTCAGTGGATCAGGAGAGCATTTTATGCTACGGGAACCGTCACAGAGTTGGATGAGATGCTGCAGTGGTGATGACAGCAGATTTGGTGATGGGTTTCAAATGTAAGTGAAGAATCAGAGGAGATGCTCAGAGGGGAGGAAGAAAACACGTGGATCAGGAAGAGCAGAGTCTTCACTGCTGCTAGTCAGTGCTCTTCATGAAATCTAGGCTTAAGACCCATCTTCTTACCAAGCTTTGTATTAATATATTTTTCTGATTGTTGTTTGCATTAATTACCTGAAATGTGATGTTATTAGACCCTGTCTGTAGTTTAATTTCACGGTCTTTAGCACCGTGTGTTTTTGATAGTCTCGTGTTCCCTGTGCTGTTGTGTTTAGTTTTACTTCCCCCTGTGACATTAGGTTAATTTGGTTCACCTGTTGTCCCCTGGTGTGTTCACTTGCCCTGATCCCCTTGTGTGTATTTAAGCCCTTGGTTTTCCTTTGTTCTTTGTTCGGGTCCTTGTCTGTTCATCCCCGTGGTGACGGTTGTGTGTTTGTCTTTCCAGTTTTCGAGTATTTTTGAGTTTGGTTTTGTGTAGCTGGCCCTGCCCAGCCTGTTAAATAAAGTGTTTAGCACACATCCCGCTCTTGCCTGCGTCCTGCTTTGGGGTCCTCCCTGCCTTGCCAGCACCAGCCGTGACAGACGGATGAAAATGGGGAATGGGGACACTGATTGGACTGGAATAGAGTATTATTATTATTATTATTATTATTATTATTATTATTATTATTATTATTATCATAGTCGTAGCTGTTTCTGGGTGTATGTGGACCACAGAGATGTATAAGATGCCCACGGCCACTAGGGGGACCCCAAGCTCCAAGTTCAGCCTCAAAACCTTCTTAAACTAATGGCCTAAGTCATTTTTTTCAGGGTTTTCAGAAAAGACAAAGAACTGAACCAATTATAAAAAAATATATGATGATTTAGGCAAAAATAAAAATTTCATTAAAAATTACTTAGTCGATTATTTTAGGAGGGTGACTATATATTTTAGGATAATTCAAATAATTTTGTTTGAAGCCAGCTAAGCCCCTTCATGTGTTTAGTGAAGCACTTATAAGGTTCAAATGTAGGATATGAATAAAACTATGCTGCACTGAACAGAAAGCTGTGGTTTGTGGTTAATTAGTTCAAAATCATCATTAGGCAGCCACTCAGGTTTACTGAGAGGTATGATGGATAAATGGCAGCCTCATATCATGTTAGGTGAGAATAACAGTGGCCTGAATCAGTGATGTGTTGATCGCATTACTTAAGCAGAAAAATGGTAGAAGAAGAAAACTGAAGATGAAAAATGTGCACACAATCAAAGTTAGATGTAGACCCACTGGAGGAGGGGCTGTGGAGCAGTTTTGCTATGTTTGTCCTACAGGCTCAGCTAGCCCCCACTAACATGATAAGCTATCCAGCTCAGCTATCTGGCAGTGACTCTTAGTACGCAAATAAAACCGGCTTTAAACAGCATGTGCTCTATGACAGGCTAAAATGAAACAGTCATGTGACCAGACTGTGCTGTGAGACTGACTGAAGTGTAAGATAACAGTGAGCTGCAGAGCATTTTGTTTGGTCAGAATTACAGTTTGTGATGCAGGATGCAGAGTTTCCCATATCGTTACATATTCTGATATCAACATTATTCACCACATGTTTTTTTAAAGAAGGTGTTGTTATGTTGCATGCTGAAGAACATTATTGCCTAATTTTAAAAGTAGCATTTTTGAGGAAAATGCTGCATCTGTTGCTTTTATGGACATAGAGAAGCCTAATTATCTATCATATTATTTATCTCTAAGTTTAAAATGCTTGGGTCATCTTTAGCCATTTTTTCATCTTAAAGGATTTGAACTCCATCGATCATAGTTTTAAAACTAGGATCTCCCAAACAGAATCTCTAAAAGCTTGAAAGAGCTAGAATCTAGAATCATTTAATTGATAAAAGCTGAAATATATATCTGTTTTTCAGCATAATAGAACAATTTGTCTTCTTTTACTATTTTTACCATTTTACTATGTTTTTTACTGACTGATTAAAAAATTTTGTGATGTTTTTCTTTTGGTCAAATTTGATATAACCTGATTTTATTTCAGATAAATTATGTTTAAAATTAAATCATCTATTTTTTTATTTTATTTTATTTTAATGTATCTTTCTGCTACTGAAGGACCATTGCATTTTTTATGAATTTACTTGATATTTTTGTCATTTTGATTCATTTTTAAATTTCTTATTGGCGCAAACTAAATTTTCTGTCTCATGTCAATTATCTGTCAATCATTTTGAACTGCACTAAACTGCCTTAAATGTGATTACAATTATAAATTAATATAATTATAAAGATTATAATGAACACATCAATGAACAATTTATTAAACCCCATCTGTAAAAGTTTTATACAGTTGATCCTGACACTACACCAAAGAAGTACAAAACAAAAAAATTAAATAATCTCCTTCTAAAGTTTATTAATTTTGGCTAAAGAGATAAAAGATAAATTAAGAGGAAATGTTCATTAAAAAAAAGCAGGTTGGATATTAATTTACATGTGTATCTGAAACAGTGGTAAACGAGTATATAATTTTAACTATGTATGATGACATATTAAAACATGAAGCTTGCATTTTGTTTCATCTGTTAACTGAACTTATTGTACTTACAAAGCCATGGTGACGATCTCCACAGTGTCAGTGAAGTCTGGTCTCTGGATTAAAGCAAACAAAATTAACTGAAGAACTGTAAAATTCTTAAAATAGATCAAACAGAGCTTTTACAGGCATATTCTCAAACATTAATCACTAATAAAAAACAGACTTTTGAAAAGTTCTGCTGCTCCAATATTTGTGAACAAGTGATTTTTACCTGCTGTTAGTTTCAGGAAGCTCTGTGATGCTGCAGAGGCAGAAAGAGGAGAAAGGAGTGAGAGCGCAACGTTTTTATATGCCTGCAGCCTCATACTGAAAGTGAAACACAAAGAACAGAGAGGACTGTGAGTTCATAAGACCATCAATAACCACGTGACATCTTTGAAACATCAGACTTATCTGGAGTAAATCAACAGTTTTGCCTCTGAATTGTAATTTTCAGAACACCACTACAGTCAGGCAACATTGGATATTTAGGTAGAAATCTTTCTGCCAGGCTATCAGGCCCCATACCTTTGAATCATACTCCTTTTCTAAAAACAATAGAGGATGATCTCACACGTTGGAATGCTCTGTTTATATCTCTCAGGGGAAGGGCTGCCACAGTTGACATCAATCAACTGATTCCTAACAAACCTTCTGTTGCTTGGTCTCTCCCCTCAGCCCCAACCAGTCACAGCAGATGACTGCCCCTCCCTGAGCCTGGTTCTGCTGGAGGTTTCTTCCTGTTAAAAGGGAGTTTTTCCTTCCGACCGTCGCCAAGATTGACTGTTGGGTTTTCTCTGTTATTGTAGGGTCTTTACCCACAATACAAAGCGCCTTGAGGCGACTGTTTGTTGTGATTTTGCGCTATATAAATAAAATTGAATTGAATTTAACTGAATTGGTTTAGGTCCCTAGACTCAAAATTTAATTTTTTTAATGGAAAAATAAGACATCAAGAATAAGGTTAAAGACTTTACAAAAGGCAAAACTCAATGGTGGTCTAGAACTTCCAAACTTTTATCACTTCTCAGCCAATAGATTCTAATATGTTTCAAAATGGATCAAATCAAGCTTTTTCGACAGCCCATGACAAGTAAAGCACGTTCATGTATAACTCAGTCCATTTATTTAATGTAGCACATTAGACAAAAAACTACACGATGGGGCACAGTATCGTAACCTATCCGATCTTTAAGTCTGATGTCCTTACTGGGTCCAAATGCTCCTAAATAAACATTAATGGCATAACCAATAACTGTTCACTATTAAAGATGATTGTAACATACCTTATCAAACGCAACCATTTCTGCTTCTCTTTTGTCATCGGTATAATGACAGCTGAGTGTGTTTTTTTTTTCATGTCAGATTGGTTAAAACAACCAGGGACACAGTATTGTGGCATATTGATCACGTGACAGTTTGGACCCGGAAATGGTATTCTACGTCATCATGTAACAACCGGATAGCTGTGTCCAAATTCAGGGGCCGCATACTTCAAAGGCTGCACTTGTAGGCAGATTACATCACAGCAAGGTGACAAAATATTGCACAAATGTAAAAAAGCGGTCCTACATATTTGTTTAATATGTGCATTGAAGGACATATCCTGGTCAAAAATGACTCCAAGATTTCTCACAGTGTTACTGGAGGCCAAAGTAATGCCATCCAGAGTAAGTATCTGGTTTGACACTATGTTTCTAAGATTTGTGGGGCCGAGTACAAGAACTTCAGTTTTATCTGAATTTAGTAGCAGGAAATTAGAGGTCATCCAGGCCTTTATGTCTTTAAGACATTCCTGCAGTTTAACTAATTGATGTGTATCATCTGGCTTCATGAATAGATAAAGCTGGGTATCATCTGCATAAAAATGAAAATATATGCAATGCTTTCTAATAATACTGCCTAAGGGAAGCATGTACAATGTAAATAAAATTGGACCTAGCACAGAACCCTGTGGAACTCCATAATTAACCTTAGTGTGTGAAGAAGACTCCCCATTTACATGAACAAATTAGAGTCTATTAGATAAATATGATTCAAACCACTGCAGTGCAGTACCTTTAATACCTATGGCATGCTCTAATCTCTGTAATAAAATGTTATGGTCAACAGTATCAAAGCTGCACTGAGGTCCAACAGGACAAGCACAGAGACGAGTCCACTGTCAGAGGCTGTAAGAAGATCGTTTGTAACCTTCACTAATGCTGTTTCTGTACTGTGATGAATTCTGAAACCTGACTGAAACTCTTCAAATAAACTCTGCAGATGATCAGTTAGCTGTTTTACAACTACTCTTTCAAGGATTTTGGAGAGAAAAGGAAGGTTGGAGATTGGCCTATAATTAGCTAAGACAGCTGGGTCAGTGATGGCTTTTTAAGTAGTGTTAGGGATTATTTTTTACTCAGTGAATAAAGGACAAGTGTTTAAAGATGAACTCCAGAAAATTAATCAATAAACTGCCATGGTCCTGGGCCGGTGGCCCAGTGTTTTGTATATTTTTCTATGTTTCTATGGTCCCTGGTGTCTTCCCCCTTCCCCTTGTCTCGTTGGTGTAATTGGCGTCACCTGTGTTTCCTCCCATGTCATCAGTCCTCCTGTGTATTTAAGCCTGGTGTTTTCTGTGCCTGTTGTCGCATCATTAGTGGTTGTTCCCTGCACTAAGGCTGTTCCTTCCTGCGTGTTTTCTCCCTGGTTAAGTCGAGTCTCTCCCTAACCTGTTTTTCCCAGGGAGCGTTCTTCTTTGTGTTTGTGTAAGGGTTCTGGTGAATAAACGTGTCTGCACATTGCACCCTCCCAGAGTTCTGCATTTGGGGTCCTCCTTCCTGCCTGCACAGCCGCTCTACCACCGTGACATAAACAGTGGCTCAACCAAATAATAAACAACTAAATAATACATTAGACATAGAGCAACAGATCAGAAAGTGCTGGATTAACTCCTCTGTCTAAGTGCATCTTATCTTGAGTCTGGGCCACAAGAACGTATAATTAAAACATCATCAACGTCACCATGTTCTGTCATTAATCTGGACAAGATTGCTCTCTGACAAATTAAAATATCAGGAAGAAGATGTGCTTATGACCCCACTGCTGATGAGAGAAATCTGGGTCATGAAAACCAGCTTGAACAAGACTGACTGACTAAGGCCGACTCGTAGTGCCCAGAGATCGTTTATGTTTAGATAAGAGGCAGTATAAAGATGTTATGTTAGACAGGAACATGGGCTCGGAGAGAGAGAGAGTGCACACTCTTACTCTGCATCCCACACATGCATGTGTAATTTTTCCTGATTCTTTAATATATTAAACGTCTTACTTTTTTAATTAAAGTGTTTCAGGTGTCTTCCTTCATAATCAACCTGTTCACCTGTCAGTAGCGGTTTAATTACAGCCACCTTGAAGGCCTGTGGTACATAGCCAACTAATAAAGACAGATTGATCATATTTAAGATTGAAGCATCAATAATTGTAAAGACTTCTCTGAACAGTCTAGTAGGAATGGGATCTAATAAACATGTTGATGGTTTGGAGGAAGTAACTATTGAAGTTAACTCCAAAAGATCAACTGGAGCCAAATAGTCTAAACAAATACCAGCAGTGCTGAAAGCAGCCGAACATGAAGATAAATCTTGGAGATGGTTTTGAATAATTTTTCCTCTAATGTCTAAAATTTTATTTGTAAAGAAATCCATGAAGTCATTACCAGTTAAAGTGAAAGGAATACTCGGCTCTACAGAGCTCTGACTCTTTGTCAGCCTGGCTACAGTGCTGAAAACAAACCTGGGGTTGTTCTTATTTTCTTCAATTAATGATGAATAGTAAGATGTCCTAGCTTTACGGAGGGCTCTTTTACAGAGCAACAAACTCTTTTTCCAGGCTAAATGAGTATCTTCTACTTTAGTGAGACGCCATTCCCTCTCCAGCTTACGGGTTATCTGCTTTAAGCTGCGCGTTTGTGAATTATACCACGGAGTCAGGCACTTCTGATTTGAGGCTTTCCTTTTCAGAGGAGCCACAGTATCCAAAGTCATCCACAGTGAGGATGTATATGCAGTAGTACTAACCACCACACCACTGTGCTGCCCAGCATGGCCACTAGGGTTGCAGCGGTAACCGGTTTCACAGTATAACATGGTATTAAAATGCATGGTTATCATACCGTGGGTGTTTGATTATTACCGGTAAAAGGCAAGCCAGCTGAGAATCTCACACATGCTTGTGCAGCTCCGCTCCATCTCAGCTGCTCCTTGGTCAGTGGTGCTGCTCTCAGGCACACAGCAGTGAAAATGGTGACAGATTTAACCAGTCTCCATCCCCCTAAAAAAAAGCTAAACTAAAATCAGCAGTGTGGGACTATTTCAGATACCCACCAAACGTATGTGAGGATGGGTATCCTGTTTGCAAACAGTTTGGAAGAAAAGTGGCCGCTAAAGGATGCCACTTAAGATGGCGGCGCGTGTGGACACAGCGGCTCGCAGCTCCTGTGTTTATGTTTTTTTTTCTTGCTTTTATTTATGTTTACATTCACCACATCACTGGAAGCTCGGACACTATACAGCCGGTCTGAACTGTGGAACATTGAGGTACAGTTTGAACTCCATTCACCTCCTGAACTGGACTTTATTCCACACCTGGGCATGTCTGACCACATCTCAGTGGAACTGATTCCTGCCTACAAGCCTCTGGCCTGCAGAACAAAACCAACCACCAGGACAGTGCAGTTTTGGACTGAGGAGGCCTCCTCTGCACTTCAGGACTGCTTTGGGATACTGCCTATAGGTCTGGAGATAGGCTGGCTTATTGCAGGGCCCGATCAGAACTGAAGAAAGGAATTAAGCAGGCCAAGCTCCAATACAAGGAACACTTCAATGGCAACAACCCCCGGAATATGTGGAGGGGCATCAGGATCTTGACAGATTATAAAAACAGCAGTCAACTGGCCAGCCACGACCCCACCTTGCCTGACACCTTAAACAGCTTCTTTGCACGCTTCGACAAGGCGGGCAGCAGATAGGCTACGCATCTCCCCCAACTGGAGGAGCAGCACCAGCCCCTTGTCCTGCAGGAGCACCAGGTGAAGTCCACCCTGAGGAGAATCAACACCCGCAAAGCTACAGGATTGAACAAGGTGTCAGGCCGGGCTCTAAGAACATGCGCTGACCAGCTATCAGGAGTGTTCCTGGACATTTTCAATCTGTCCCTGCAACTGGCCATGGTTCCTAAGTGCCTCAAGTCCTCCACCATCATACCGGTACCAAAGAAAACGTCCATCACCTGCCTGAACGATTACCGGCTTGTTGCTTTGACCCCGGTAATCATGAAGTGCTCCGATCGGATCCTTCTGAGGTACATTGGAGACTCCATCCCCGCAGACCTGGACAGCCTTCAGTTCGCCTACAGAGGGAATCGGTCAACAGAGGATGCTGTCTCCATCACCCTGCACTCAGCCCTGACCCACCTGCAGCATCCCAGCACCTACGTCAGGATGCTATTTATAGATTTCAGCTCAGCATTCAACACCGTCATCCCAGGCAAGCTGTCACTGAAACTTTGTGAGGTGGGTCTACCTGTTTCACTGTGTCACTGGATCAGAGACTTCCTCACCAACAGGTCTCAGGTGGTGAAAATAGGTGAGGCAACATCATCCCCACTGGTCCTTCACACAGGCATGCCACAGGGTTGTGTGCTCAGCCCAGCCCTCTTCACCCTGTTCACACACCACTGTGTTGCCACCCACCCTACAAATACAGCTGTGAAGTACGGGGACGATACCACAGTAGTGGGTCTCATTTCAGACAACAATGAGACCCACCACAGAGAGGAGATCCAGCAGCTCAACTAGTGGTGTTCAGCCAACAACCTCCTGCTGAACACAGGAAAAACCAAGGAGGTCATTGTGGACATTAGGAGGTCCAGGAAGATGGACCACACCCCTTTCCTCATAGACGGAGAGGCAGTGGAGCGTGTGGACAACATCAAGTTCCCTCCACATCACATCTGACCTTTCCTGGTCTACCAACTCCTCCCACCTGGTGAAGAACGCACAACAAAGGCTCTTCTTCCTGAGGAAACTGAAACGGGGTGGACTCTCCTCTCAGCTGCAGGCTAACCTGTTAACTGGCAAGGGCCCGCCCACAGGCCCTTTGCCATCCTTCCAAATTTAAAGCCTCACAGCGTTGATCAATATACAATTTATTTATTTTGGGTGTGTGAAGGAATCACTGAAAATAGACTGGGGGGGGGGGGGTTGTGAATGAAGGCCTAACATTTTCCTTCTTGTACAAATTAGGGCAACCTCTGATTTATATGTCTATAATTATAATTAATTCATACTATCAGTAAATTTGTGTGTATCAGGGGAGTATCTTTGATTAGAGCCTCATTGATGACTGTATGTTGAAGCATTGAGGAGTTACAGACATTTGAAGTTTGCATCAAAGGCTGGCTCACATGTGGCAGAGTCCCCAAAATGGCACAAGCAAATCCTCGCCTGGAGATCAACACACAAAAACCTTCATAAAACAGTAGGTTTTTATGCTATGTTGATCAAATTTGAAATACATGGTAAAAAGACTTCATTCTACAGCTTCATCATATTTTCCAGTCATACCTTCTACAGTCAGTGTGTGGTTACATGAAAACAAACAGGAAAAATCTAGGTGAGGCAAACATTGTCTATATTTTCTGTGTTCCAAACTTAATAGCTACAAACTCAATACAGTTTCAGCATTTTTGACTGCAAAAATAAAAAATATAGCTTGTCTTCTTCACGAAGAGACCAAGCTTTTGCATATACTTCAAAGAGTTCAGGAACAGCAGCCGATTTAATTAGGGTATGCTTTTTCAGGCGTCTTTGTTGATTTTAGAGTGGCCAGTTAAGGGGTTAACTTCTACCCGTCCACAATTGAAAGCATTCTCTGCCTCACAATGTGACAGTGTGGTATGGCAGCTGCGCGGCACTGGAGAGGAAACAACTGGCCAAATTATGGAATCATCCAGTCTCTGAGGATGTTCCTTCCTTGTTTCATTTTGTAGAAAAAAAGCAGATCAAAAAACTAAAGGCATTTCAAATGGCAACTTTCTGGTTTTAAGAAACACTAAAAGAAATCAAGAAAAATAATTGTGGTAGACAGTAACAGTTAGATTTTTAGAACAAGCACAGGGAATAAATTATGGAATCACTTAATTCTGAGGAATAATTTATGGAATCACCCTGCAAATTCTCATTACAAACACTAACACCTGCATCAGATTAAATCTGCTTGTTAGCATGCAGGTAAAAAGGAGTGATATAGGCTAGCAATCTGGAGTGAGGCACAATGCTGTAGTATCGCAAGAGTTTGAGAATCTCAGCAGCATTGTACATGGCGGCGTGAATCTAATTACTAAATTTAGTTTTTTTTTCTCTCGCCAACTTAGTACTAGACAGCGTAAAGGTAACAGTTATATATATCTCTAGCTAATTTCAATGATCTTATCACTCTGGAGGACGGTGACAAGGACCTGCACAGTTATTGACCAGTGTTTTGAGCGAGTTGTCATGAAGAAAACCAACAAGACGGCAACTCCCTCAACCAGCAAAGGCACTCCATCCACAAAAAGAAGCCGCCCTGAAGAATCCCCCGAGATGGCATCTCCACCTACCACCTACATTGTGGAAATTTTGGAGTCCATTAACAGCAAACTGTCAAGCTTTGACACCCGCTTGGCCCTTGTTGAAATCCTCCAGGTGGAAACACTTGCTGCTGAAAACGCTGTCCTCCGGGAGTCGGTGAATTCCCTCACCGAGGGAATGTCCCGGCTCTCAGAAGAAAGCAAAAAAATTAAAGAAACGGTTATCGAGCTTCAGGCCCGCAGCATGAGAGAAAACTCATGTTTTCAGGTATCCCAGAGAAGGCAGAGGAGGACCCGGAAACTACAGTGAAGGAGTTTATCCAAACTCACCTGAAGCTCCCGGAGGACACCGTGAGGACCATCGCCTTCCACAGAGTCCACCACCTG